>JACTOM010000939.1:4893641-4935736 GCA_015832385.1 Elymnias hypermnestra
GAATCGTGGGCTCGCGCTGCGCGATTCTTACGCGTGATGAGCTCCCGTACGTCGTCCGGTAGTTTCCTCCGACCGGAGAGGTTGGGGACTTCCCGGGTGCAACCTACGAGAGTGTCATTCAAGTGTGCAGCTAGTCGGGATGATGCTAAGGTGGCGTCTGCTTCTGATTCAATGAGATCAGGTATGTCGGTGAGGGCCGCGGGGTCGAGTGATTGGAGGCGGTCAGATACCTGCTTCCAATTTATCACCTTCTTTGTCGGGGGAGCCGCGTTTAAGTGTTGTCCTAGTTTTGCTAGGACAGGTCGGTGGTCAGAGCTTAACTCATGTTTTACCTCTATGGAATCCACGTGAAGCGTGATGTTCCTTAGAAGCATAACATCGAGTATGTCTCCGGGGTCGAGTGGGTCAGTTCGGTTACTGTAATGGGTCGGTTCGTCTGGAGCTATGATTGAGTACTGTAAATCTGGAAGGTCGCTTAACCTGGCTAGTTCTCTACCTATGTGGTTTCGATATCGAGAGCCCCACTGTTCGTGTTTGGCGTTTAGGTCACCTCCAAGGATGACGGCGTCGCCAAGGGAGAACAGGGTGCGGATGTCGCTTTCTAGTAAGCGTTTTGATGGTGATAGATAGGCGGATGCTAGTATGATCGGCTGATGGCCGGTCATACCCACCTGACATACGGACGCTTCGATGTTTTCTAGGCTGTTAGGGGGATCTAGAGGGGTGCAGTGAAGCGATTTCTTGTAGTAAATCGCGGTGCCGCCCTTCGCTCCGATTCGATCGTTACGTATTAGCCTGTAATTAGCTATGTTCGGACCGCGGTTGCTGGGTTTTAAGAAAGTTTCCTGTACTAGCAGGATATCTACTTGTTCAGTACATACGAAGTCCCGAATTTCATCTATTTGATTGATCAGGCCGTTCGCGTTGAAGTACACGACAGACAACGAGCGAGGCTTTAGCCTACTTGTTAAATTACTTAGTGGGCGTAAGTCCATTAAGATTTTGTGTTATGTTTAATTAATTTCCCTGACTGCCGTGAGAAGCTCGGCGTGTTGCTCAATGGCTAGCATTTTAACCATTGGATTGGGGTCGCGGAATTTCGCGATGAATGTTTTGACCTCCGCGGGGTCTATACGGAGGGCTATCTGTAGGAGCAGGGCGTAGTCGCTGCTCAGAGTTGTGGCCTCGGTCTGGGGGGCCTGAGGGGCTGGAGGAGCCTGGGTTGCCGGAGGGGCCTGAGGTATCGGTTGAGGTTGGGAGGGCGCAGGGGACTGTTTTGTTGGCATGGCCGTCCATGCGTGCCATGCGTTACGGGTCGGGAGAGGCGCATCTATGAAGGTCTGGGCGGGTTTTGGGGCAGGCCTGACGGGCCCCGGGCGCCTCCCGGCCGAGTATCCGCCTTGCTTTGCCCTTTTTGGGGCCTTGGGGCACCCGCGATAGCTCGCTGGGTGACCCTGGGTCCCGCAGAGCACGCAGCTTGGCGGCTCCTCGGTCGGAACGGTCCTGGGGCAGTCGGCCGTGCCGTGGTCGCCCAGACATTTCACGCAGCGGGGGCGGGCGTGGCAAAATCGTGCACAGTGGCCATATAATTGGCAGCGGTGGCACTGCCCTATAATCCCTCGGTTGTGGGGGACTTCTACACTTATATTAGTTAGAGCACATATGGTCCTAACATTGAAACCTCGGGTGAGAGGTCCAACACTGCAAGGCAGTTGTTGAATGCCTTTTTTGTTTGGCCATGGTACATTCTATGTACCTCTAATATGGGGAGGTTCTGGGCGGCCAGATCCTCCTTGATGAAGTCAGTAGGGAGGGTGTGGGGTAATCCGCGTATGACTACCCTAAGTCTTCGCTCGCTTTCGAGCGCGTACGAGTGGTACGGGACTTGTTCTGCCTTCAAAACAGCCGTGAGGCGACGATGGTCGTCCCCGGTGGCTGGTTGGACTTCAACGGCGGTAGGGCGGGCTACGGTTAGGGTGATTCCCATGGCGGGAAGCCTGCGGTAAAGCGTATTCCACGCTGTACCTTCCCGGATGTAAATGGGGGGAACTTGTTCCCGACGGGGTTCGTTCATTGGGGAGTCCTCGACGGGCTCCCCTTGGTCGCGGCGGTTTGGTTGCCTGAGCTGTGAAGCAGCCGGCGTGGGGTTTGTCCTCTTTGATGGGAGAGATGGCTTGACCAGAAGCTCCCGCTTCTGGTTCCTCGATACGACGGTCTCGAAACCGTCGTTGTCTATTGAGTCTGAGGGCTCAGACTCCATGAGTATCGGAAGGGCGGGGCTAGGTGCCGAGGCGTTTGTCGCCGCGGTCGACGTCGCCGGCGTCGGTGCCGCGACCGCTGGCGCCGGGGCGACTGGGGCCGTGGCGACGGGGGCCTTGGGCCGCTCTAGTTGCCCTTCTTGGACGAGGGCATTTATGAGGTTGGGGCAAGCGGGATTTCGCGGGGCTATTGGGCGCGGTCCGGGGCCAGAGATTTGCTAGACCGGGACCAGCTTGGATGGCGGAGGCCTGACTACGGCCGGCGTCGCGGGGGGAGCCGCTTCGAGTCGGTCGAAATCGGCTAATGCATTTATTAGGGAGGGGTCGCGGCGAATTAGGAAATCTAACAGGCGCTCTATGTTGCGCCCGTGCATAATCTGATTTGGGTCCATGGTGGACCCGGGTGCTAGCGTGTGCCTCCCTGCCTTGGCAGGGAGGTAAGTGCCTAAGGTGTGGCCCTACGGGCCCTGCCGGTGGGTGGCAGGGGTGAGTGCCTAACTTAGGAACTAGTGTACTCACGCGGTTTAGGGCAATCCGAAAAACAGGAACAACTATCACAGCACAAAACTATCGACGCAGAACAATGTGCCTACACACTACACTAACAACGCAGGACAAAGTCCATACACACAACACTGTCGGAGCAGTCCAAAGTTCGTGCGAGTGGCCGGTCACAACACTGGAGCACTGGAACTTGTCTTGAGTTTCACTGGATACACAAACGTGGGTCGGACGGAGAATAATGCGGGCATCGGAGCGCGCGATCGCAGGTCTGCTCGCGACGGAAGTCAACGAGCGAGTGAAGGAGCATTGTTGTCCGATCGAACCATGAGAGTGTCCTTTTATACAAATCTCTTATCTGGTACACACACACACGCAAGTACCGAGGTAGATGCTGAGGTAGGTGCGGAGGGGGTATCGCCGGTGGTTGACCAATCAGAATTAGTCGCCGCCGGCGACGCGCTAGGCTCGCAGCTCCCGTCCGCAACACAGTAAATTAATTAAATATGAATTAATTTCATATAATTTGGACACAATTATATTAGACATATTTGTAAACAAATTCGAATCGAATTCGAAAACATAAACCAATAAAAGAAAAGAATGAAACGCATATAAATAAAATTAAAACATAAAACTAGTTATTATCAACTAGAATAGATCTGATTTACTTCTTAAATTAAGATAAACTGCAGTTAATAAATCTATGTATTTTGCTCTTGAATAGGTTATTTAAAATAGAGATTGATATTGGGCATTTAAAAAGGATATTGTTAAGAAGATACAAAGCGTTAGTAATAATATTCGTAGTAATGTGATGATGAATGATTCATTACGAAAAAATTCAAATTGTATACCGCCATCTCCAAATCCTGGACAATAGTTTATAGAAGAAATATGAAGTTTTAATTGTCCCTTCATCGGTCGTGGCTAGTGACCACCCTTTCAGCAAAGATTGACCGCCAAGCAAAGATATTTGTGTTCATCAAAATCATCAAAGATTGAACTTCTTTTTTCCAGGTTAAGGCACTCATAAGACTTCTTTAATGTTTCATAGTTTTGAAAGCTCATTTAATTTGACAAGATAACGTTAACGGTTTACTCTTCTCGTAGACCAAATATAATGTATCTTCCTCTCTTATGCTGCTACCGATTATCCCTTCTAGTAAAACTCCCGACTCGAAAGTAATAACTCCAAAAACAGACGACGTTAAAACAACAATCCCTAGAAATTGTAATTAAACTTAAAGACATTCCTGGAATACCATTAAAAGTCAGTAGTACATTTACACATTTTACTAATATTATGTAATTACAAAGACCTCAGCATAATATAAAAATATAGTAATATAATAGTAGTCTAACAAATATATATAGTAATATATCTAACATTTATATCATCACTTACAATTAGGTAAGATATCTGTACGGTACTGTAACTATAACATAAAGGAGGTTTGAGAAATAAATACAATTCATTTAATGTACAGAAAAAAGGTCTTCAGTTTATCAATACTACATTACAAAGTGGGTACAATCAACTACACTTACATTATTTATTACATCCGCGAAACTTTAAGAGACAGTTCGCAGGCAGTGATAAATAAAATATTCATCCGAGATTTGAACAACGACTCCAACGAAGTTTCCAACTTCAGAACATCTCTCCGTATAAGAAAGGTACACCTATTAATGTTTCATTAGTGGAAACAGGTTTTAACTTTATTATTGCGTACATATTAGCTCTTGACTCGTATAATGGTAAGTGAGCACAATGCACTACCGGTTGACATGGCCGATTTAAGTAATTTGCCCGTATCAACTACTAATTGACATGATACTATAACTCTGTCCCAACTCGGGCAATCAGAAATATAAGCATCTCTTTCTTTTTAAGTCATAATGTCTATTATCTATTGTGCTTCTCGGTAACGTGTCCGTACCAAAATATGAGTAGGCATAACACCAGTCCATAAAAAAAAACAAAAGATATATCAGTTACAGAGAGATCGTTACTAACGGTGCGTGTGTCGAAGTTCGTTAAGTTTTTTGCGGTATTTTATAAATTGTGAGCGTTTATTAGTGATTATTTGTGTGTTTAATTTTATAAGTGATGTGAATAACAAAAAAAAACTAATGAGGTAAGTTTAATCTTTAAGAAATGAGCCTATAAATTCAAGACGGATTCTTTTCACCTCAAAGTTTAGCGCAACATGACGCTACACCAGAGTCTTAATTTAATAAACAAAAGATAACATTGTACGAGTATAGTCTTTTAAGTCCCAAGAGCCACTCGACCCCCGGAGCAATCGACGCAAAAAAGGTCCGTGCGGGGCGGCTAAGAGACTGTATTTAACTCGATTTACATCCGACAGGTTACACATTATTTTTTCCTTTTTTGGGACATTTTACTTGTTTTGGAAAAAAATGTTTTTTGCGGACAAGCGAAGGGCTAAGGCAATTTTTCTCAGCAATGAATCGGCATTCTATGCTTTTGCTTGGCAGCACGTTTTGCTGCTTGGGTGTTAATGCATAGCCAAAAGTAAGAACAGCCAAATGTCTAAAGCTGCCCTCTCTTTTATTATTTTTTATATATATATGACCCCTTTTTTATACCACTTTTGTAATATATTACAAATGCGTTTCAAAAAGTACAGTCTACGATAAAACGCGCATTATCTACTGCAAAAAAGCTTTTATTTTACAAATTTGCTTATATACAAATATCAGTAAGATCCAGGCAATAAAACATCTCTTACAGACAGAGATTTTTTTCTAGTTGACCTTTAAACTTCTTACAGAAATATACACTTCTTACATATATATAAGTATCTTATTCGAAATAGTCCACAACTACAAGGCACAAATATTTTCGAACAATGTACTTGTCCAAGCGAAGTCATCTTCTTCAACAAATACGGATAAAAATGTAAGAGATCTAAAAATTTACTAGATGTGACAATAATCTCACATTATACATAAATATAAAAAAAAAACAAAATTAAAGAGACTAAATTTGATGTGAATATATTTCTAACATAACGGTGTAGCTAAAAACTGTTTCTAAATCTGACTGGATGTAGGAAGATTGCTTTATTTTTGTAAATTAATAGTAAAAGTAAAAGTGAGTAAGTAGCAGCCCTTTTAACGTCCCACTGCGGGGCACAGGCCTCCTCACTCCGAGGAGCGAGGGTTTTGTAAAACATAGACCCACCACGCTGCTCCACTGCAGATTGGCAGGCATAGTACACAAGTGCACTCTCTATTCCTTCACTCTCTTAGTCCGATGTGACGGGAATCCGACACGACCGAAGAGAGATTAGGCGCAGGACCGACGGCTTAATGTGCTCTCCGAGGCACGGGGGTGGATCACACCGCCAACTTCCCAACTTAGGGCAAATATTGAGAAAATCTTAATAGAAAACTCAATATCGATTTCGAACTGGCCGGACCCGGGACTCGAACCCAGGACCTCATGTCTAAAGTCGAACATGCTAATCACTAGACCAATGAGGCAGTTAGACCAATGAGGCAAATTAATAGTATTTGTTGAATATTAATGAAACACCAAAAGCCAGTACACTTTTATAACGAACTGCAACTCTTAATTAAATAGAAGTACCATGTAACAACAGCATACCTGTCACCTATAAGAGTTATTAATACTCTTAGTACGAGAATTTTCAAATATTTAAATAATTATACACTTCTAGCTTACTTTCAGTAGAATTGCGAAACCACTTGATAGAATTACGACTGCAGATTTCATAATTAACTAATTAAATTAATTTACTAAGTATAAGAAAATATTTATAAAATACAAGTTGTACCGCTGCATAGTTCCCAATCCTGTGGGATACATTGCTAAATTTTAAGTCGTGAATAGTTTTGCAGACCTCGTGATGACGAAACGAATATGTTTAATGGCCTCGTTGTCGTCGGCGTCGCTTCAACCGATGGACGTTCACTGCTGGGACATAGGTCTTACGTAATGACCTCCACAAGGCCCAGCAGCTGTAAGGGAGAAACGCGCCCCAGTCCGTTTCTCCAAACGCCAACCTCACCTGCACACAGTGAACCCTGCTCCTACCGACGAGGCTCTGGCGACCGACAAATGGCAGTATAACCATTCTCCATAGCTGATCTAAATGCCACAGACCGATAACGGACAGCAGCGTTATCGGTGCGATAAAGTCAGCACTGCGATCACCAACCCCCTTGCCAAGCTGATGATGATTAATGGCATAACCAGTAATGATAACTTTAATGGTCTAAAACCATCAATATTGGCTTAGAACACCTCGATTAGGTTATTTCAAAGTCTATAACGAGCATATGTAGAAATATTTTATTTATATAGCACAACATCTTCAAGTCAAACCTCTTTATATCGAAAACCTCCAATACTTCAATCTGCAAAAACTGTGTTGCTTGAAATCTGAACTCTCTATCGAAATAAATAACGAGTCGCTATAAAAAAAACAAAGAAAAGTACTCATTGTAGTAGCAAAGAAAAATAATATCAATTCCCTAGCTTAAAATTAGTTGAATAAATTTTAATAAAGTCTCTTTACAAAGTTTGCGTAAATCAAAATCATCCACAAATATAAAACTGGATTTTTTTCGCGTCTCCCTTTTAGGTTAAAATAGACAGAACGCTCCGTATAAGCTGGTAGTCAATGAGGTCTAACAATGAGGTTCTTAGGTTTTTAACGAGGTCCGATTAGGGAAGACGATTAAAATGGTAAAAAAACCTTTAAAAGGCTTGAGATCTCGATCTAGGCCATATTTTACTTCAATAGGTCAAGCCTTTTAAATACTATTATAATGGGGGAAAAGGCGAAAGAGAGAAGTGGTGAGAAAAAAAGTCATGGCTACGTAATATAATGGAATGGACTGGAATAGGAGACGGTGACTGTTCTGTTTAGGAATGGATAAGGAGAAATATGCAAAACTAATTACTAACCTCCAAAAATACACTCGTAGAAGATAAATGCTCTATAAAAAAAATCGTACTGGCACTGCTGTGCGGTGAAGGGTAAGGCACTTCCAAATATTTTATGTCACATTGCTTCTATTGGCTATCTGGACATCTGTTGGCATTCTGCAGTGTTTACATTTCATTTCTCGAAGCAACAAACGGCGTACTCAGAAGGATGCGCGCGCAGAGATCGCAATTCTGATAGCTTTGAGCTCTCGTAATCGAGATCAACACTGCCACACTTCGCTGCGGAAAAGTCGTACTAACCCCTCGCTTTGTAACGGTTACAAATTAGTTTTTTATGTGCAGCTGCCACCTAACATTGTTGTAACTTACTTAGATATAAAGAAAATTAAAAAGATGTAAATTTTTCTCAATCGCATCGTTGCTTCGAAAGAATAGTTAGTGATGCATTTCTAAAATGCTAATTTTATAAGGGAATCGTTGAAAATGAAACAAACTGTTTAAGCCAATGACATATTCACATTTTTTGACGCTCCAGAGTCACTTTTATTGATTTTAATAAGACTTGAACAGAAAAATAATAGACTGATCTGGAGTCATGCATGTCTCATTCTGATAATAATTTGCTGCTTTAACAAAAAAAAATTGCTGTTGCTCTTGCTTTTAAAAAAGTTACACAATACTCTGTGGTCAACTAACTCCTAAAAGTATCAACAGCAGTTAAGCCGAATTTTATGTTGTTTGTTTTTAATGAGTTTTGTCGAAAACATAATCATTAATATAAACTCACTTCAATTCATTAAACAATTTTGTTAAATACATAAGATAAAATATACAATTTTTAAACTCTACGAAAAGATCTCTGCGATGATTTTATTCTGAAAGGCTTTTTCGAAGATTTGTTTAATTGAATAGTATTTCAAATAGAACACGTTGGACATACTTTTCATATTTCACAGACCACAAAATGCTTAACAATTCAACTAAATGGCTTTTTTTATGGCATACATTTGTCTCTAGTCTAATAAGTAATGACAAAATCTAACTAAGAAAACATCGTATGGGGACACAGTTGTATTTCGATTTTCTTAGCTGGTAGTCACGATATAAATTAAAGTCATCTACCAGACCAGATCAAGACAGGCATCATAATATAATATCTTACATTTTTCGTAGTGGCAATTTAGTAGACAATATAACGTATTCTACTTCCATCGGAGATCCTACCCACTTACTTATTTAATTTTAGTACGAATTTAAACGCACAACACGAAACCTTTGTGAACTATATATATTATATTTACAAATAAAGATTATTGTTTAGTTGCCTCCAATTCTCGCACAAACAAATTATGGCCACATTTACACAACGTTTCAATGTGAAGCCGACTACTGAGTTTGTTTCCTTATTTTGTTTATACAATCGCGACATAAAATAAAATCATTGTGGTTCATTCTATGTTCTTCTATTTTATCTGTTTCGTGTTCGATGCCTTGTTTTAAAAAATTGTCCAATAACGTTTTGTCTCCATTGGTGGCTAATGATAAATCTTTCTCAGCACTAACTTTTATATTATTTTCATCACTGGGATTAAAAATTACTGTTTCTGAAGGATTTAGAATTACGTAAGGTTCTTTGCTTTTATCTAATTTATTAATAACTTTTTCACTGTGCTTCACTTCAGATCTCAATAAAGGGACTTTCAAAAGTTCTAAAAATTCTCTTTGTTCATTTGGTACGCTCTTAATAGCATGTGATTTTGAAGTGATATCTGAATTATATTTCTTATCTAATCTCATTTTCGCATGACACCGATGATCAGGTGTATTTGATATTGCTGTATTCGATTTAAAACCATTTTCACCTATGTATCCTATTGAGATTTGTTGCGGTAAATCATCAAAAATGTTATTTATTTTAAACAAATGGAATTTATGCTCAATGTTGTCAACGTTTTGTCTCTGCGACAAATTATCATAAAAACGATTCTGCAAAGGAATTTTACTTCTTTGTTTTATGTAAACAAATGATCGCTCCTTTACATCTGCACCTTTAGTTTGACTGACCTTGTATATTTCCGTATTGAGAGAATCATTGGTTATTTCTTTATGAGTTATACGTTCAGTTATGCTTACGTTAGACATAAATGTATTGTTTCTATTATCAGTAAGCATCATGTTTCTCGTCTTGCTAGCACTACTGTGAATCAAATTTATATCGCCTTTCAAATTTGTTAATACCTGAAAAAAATATTAGCTTAATATTGATTATTATAGGCAAATATAACGTTTCATTTAAAATTTAATTCTCATTTTTAAAATTTTTATTTGAGATAATAATGTTATCGATTATTAAAACAGATCAGAAATTCATTTCTTCCTTAGGGGCTTTATTTATTTTATAAAACTAATTGCTGTGTTTAAATTATACGAGAAATGTAACAATACCGAAGTACTAATAAGGAAAAATAACCCTTAATGACACTTTCAAATATAATAGTATCCAAATATTGCACAATTCAAAATACTCACCTCCTGTATGCCGGAGGGAACAATAAATCCGGAAGTAAGTCCGAAACACAGGGGAACTAAAGCAACGAGCACATTTCTCATTTTCCAGTATTGCGAAATAAATAGAAGCCGCAAATATATCAGTTGCTCTAAATAAAATTGCTTGTACTGCGTTGTGTTGTGCTTGCAACGTCCATTTACTAATCAAACTATGACTGTTATTTAAGAGGACAATAGCATCATTGTATTCACGTTATTAACAATGTAAGTAAATAAAAAATAAATAGCTAGACAAACGCTACGTTATGGATACACTCAGGACTAGACCATTTAAAATCTTACTATATGGAGCTTTTTACAAAATGGGAATTACTGATACTGCAATTTCATATAACCTGTAAAAAACGTCCTTATTTAAATATAATTAAAATACTTACATACATAGCATCACGCGTCATTCCCATAGGGGTAAGCAAAGACCACGTCCTTCCACCCTCCACGACCTTTGCATATCTCCTACGCTTCTTTCATTCTAATAGTCCCCTAAAGATAGTTAAATCTACAGTCTTCTTAGGAATAACGTTAGATTCAGGGCTTCAGTGGGGTGCCCATATTAAGATTCTGGCAAGCAAACTTAGTTCAGCTGCATTTGCTGTTAGAAAGGTGAGCCAATACACTGATGTTGAAACTGCTAAAATGGTATATTTCGCTTATTTTCATAGCATTATGTGTTACGGCATATTGTTATGGGGGAAGGTGGCGGACATTGAAGCTATCTTCATTTTGCAAAAAAAGAGCAATACGTGCCATATATCAATTGGGATCTCGCGTTTCATTAAGATAAAATTCAAAGAAATATCTATTCTCACAGTACCGTCGCAATATATATTAAATTACATTTTATACATCCGTGACAATATTCATTTATACAGCAAAAGNGGACTTGATTCCAGTTGCACATGAAAGCTAAACACATTGTAACCTACAAAAGGCTATGTTTAAAGGAGTAACCGTTGAGTTTCTTGCTGGTTTCTTCTCAGAGGAATCAACTTACGGAACCGGTGGTAGATTTGTTACCAACAGACAAACTACTGACGATTCAAAAGTGCTTTTTGAGCCTACTGTAATAAAGAATATTTTGATTTCTCATTAAACCTTTATTTCAAACAAGTTCGTCGGTTTAGAGTTCTCTTGACCTGACCCCTACTTTAAATGTCCTGGATTGTCCAGCAACGCTCGACTTGGTCTTCCCTTTCCAACGTTCCCATTCATACTGGACTCATAAATTCTTTTGGTCAGTGTCCTTTCATTTATTCTATTTACCCAAACCATCTAAGCATACCTTTCTCAATTTTAGTCACTACATCTTCTTTTATACCACATCGTTCTTTTATCACACTATTTCTTATTTTGTTACTCAGTTTCAATCCACTCATACTTCTCAACGCTCTCATCTCAACCGCATTTATTTTACTTTTATTTTTCTTCTGCCATACCCAACTTTTACTACCATACATATGTATTGGCGCCAACACTCCTCCAGGCCTCCACACAAACCCTGTAAGACCAAGCACCATTTATCATATTCCCTGCATTCAGTCTTCTTTCAATATCACGTTCAGTAGTTAAACTAAAACAGCCACAGAATAGGTATGTCCTTTGTAAAAGAGAGTTTAAACAAATTTTATGTGCTTAAATAATTTATTCTCAAGTCAGTTGTAGGTTTCGCTGAGATAATTAGTTTTATTATGTTTATAATTTATCAAGTTTATTTCAAAATCCCCATAACAGCTTTCAATTCTATCAGGAGAATTTGAACATCAACCCCATTATCGTTGAGTTCTGCGACTTCTGCGAGGAATACTTCGTTTTGCCAAAGAGCACTGTAAATTTGATCCCATTCTTCAGTCTCGAAACTATCCATGGCTAGTTTGAAGTCTTCAAACTCTGCTACTTTCTGCTCGTAAAGAGCAACTAACTTGTCCCTTGGGAACTCTGCAATTGAGTCCTGGATAAAAGCAACCATGTCACGGCCGCTGATTTCATGGCGAATGCTCCTCCTCTGGATGCCGTCTAGAAATATAAACAAAAATATGGTAAATATAAACTTACCCAAAATACAAATTTGAAGGTTTTATATAAAAGTACCAACTTCTCGATTTATTTAAAAATACGATATATCCTCGATTCAAGGATGCCTTTGATTGACAATTGCATATGACAGGTATGTATATATACATATAAAAATCGATTGCTGTTCGTTAGTCTCGTTAAAACTCGAAAACTACGTGATAGATTTGG
Organism: Elymnias hypermnestra; assembly: GCA_015832385.1. Lineage (NCBI taxonomy): Eukaryota > Metazoa > Arthropoda > Insecta > Lepidoptera > Nymphalidae > Elymnias > Elymnias hypermnestra. The sequence continues at coordinate 4,906,158 of JACTOM010000939.1, forward strand.
CTTATTTTGGTTTTGAATTACTTGTGGACGTCCAGAGAAGGTTTAAAATCAACATTTTCCCTTAGAGACTATTTCTACCTTTCAAACATTTGAAGTTTGTTCCTTCGTTTAGAAATCAAGAAAATTTAAAGGTCGTTCAAAAATTCAATTACATTTAAAAGTGGTTTTTTATGTCAAATGTTGGTCCTGTGGCTTAGAAATCAAATTAAATTTAAAAGAATACTTTTGCCTTCGTTTTTTACATTTGACATAGACAACCAACAATATCTGATCGCTACTATAATATTTTACAAAGTTTGGCAAGAATCGAATAGGTCACGTTTTTTTTATTGCGAATTCTTTTTGTTCCGGTTAAGTTATAAACACATTTTTTAGTAAAATTGAAGCATCAAAGACGAAAATAAAAGTTAAATGTAGTACTACGATTATCAAAACGATACGAGCAGAAAAAGACGTCAAAAGAAGATAATCAATCATGTATTGACAATTTATATCAATATCAAGATTAGAAAAGAAGGTTAATACGCCGTTCATGCGAGAGACATAAAAAATGGCGTGTGCGAACACATAAAAGTATAGAAAGATAAAAAGTCTTTAGGGCCTACGATAAGTCTTTCAAAAAATTATCACTGGTCTTAAATGTCGAATATATTGCTTAGTTACCCTAAAAAATCACAATCTTCAAGAACATTTTTTCAGGCTCATCAATAATTTTACCATTTCTCAATTCCTCAAAGTGATTTTTAATTTATTCTGACGATATTCTACATTACCAGCTCTAATATACTAGAAATCTCTTTTATATGATATTTCTATCTCTATCAGAAAGCAAGTTTACTCATTATAAGACAAATCGGCGGACATACCTTAATAGTTATAAAACATCCTAATTTGGAGTTTAACACAAAATTATTTCAATAAAAGCATAGATATATGTAGGTCTGTAAAAGCTGAGTGCTTGATATCAGGTAAGTGTTTTTTTATTGGTGACAGGTTCGTACTAAACTGTGATCAAACCTGATCATAAGTAATGATACAATTTAAGGTAGAAGCACGCCAATCTGGTCAAAGACTATTATCTTATGGTTTCTATACAGCACCATACCGGAACACAAATATCTTTGCTTGACCGTACGTCTTTGCTGGTAGGTGGAAACGAGTCAACGGCCGAAGCTTACCACTAGTCCAGACTCAGACTCAGACTTTTTTAAATTCGAATCGAATCCTGAACCTCTGCTAGCAAAGCGGGTATTAGCACCACTGCGCCAGCGAGGCTATAATTTTTATGTTACTTACCAATAGCTTCGTTGATGATGTTGACGAAGTAAAGGATATCAATGTTGTGTGTCTCCAAAAAGTCGATTACCTGATAAATGTAATAAAAATGAAAAAGTTAAAAGTCAAAGTATGTAATGAAACAAAAACTTTCGAAGGAGCTTCATAAGAATTTCTTATCTTATATATACTCTTTAAAATTGTTTCAAAATAAAAATCAAAATATTCTTTATTCAAGTACGCTCATAAAGCACTTTTGAATCGGCAGTAGTCCGTTCGTTGGTCACACATCTATCTACCACCGATTCGAAAAGTTCTTACCGCTGAGAAGAAACCGGCAAGAAACTTAGCGGTTACTTCTTTAAATATAGTTTTTGTAAGTTACAACCGTGTTCAACTGGAATCAAGTTCAAACACTTGTCAAAAAGGCAATGATGTGAAGGTGGTTTTAGACCACAAAAGATACTCGCTCACTTAACAAAAAATCTTGAAAACAAATCTCGATTGATTTAAAATGTAGCAATTCCTTCCTGAATATAGGTAGTCATTAATTACGTATTAAGAACTAGTATAATATATAACAAAAACACCGTAAATGTTTTCTTATGAGACAGAGACTCCATCAAAGTAAGAAATCAAAAACCGCCAGAAATCAATGGTTGCAAATCAAACGGTGAAGTTCTTAAAGATGATTTTAAATGGCATTGACATCGAGGGATTGATTAAATAGTATCAGAAAGGAATTACAAGACCGAAAACTTATTTAAACTCTTTAATTAGTAACCAAGCGAACTACTAAAACTGATGAGATTTCAATTGAACGTTAACAATAGATAATAGACAAGTAATATAAAAAAATGAGTTAATTTTAAGTTATATAGAAATAAACCTTTAAACCTGTTACGTTAACTTCCACAAATGCCATTATGATTTAATTTATTTAACGAATTGATAAATTGTTGTATAATAACCACTCAAAGAAAATGCTAAAATGGACAAGATGTAAAATGTAACGACAATAGTAGATGGTAAAAGCTACTTACAGCCTTGAATTCTGGCAAATCCTCCATTTCGTAGACTAGATTTTTGAATTTAGGTGAATTGAGGTAGTCGAGTCCAGCTCTGAACTCCTCGAACTCGATGTAATGTTCAAGCAAGTGGTCCAACTCATGGCCAGCCTCCTCGAGGATGACTTCTAAGAAGTCTTCGAAATGTTCATGGAACAATTTCCTCGGTTGAGGGGCTGAGTATCCGAGGGCCACTAAAGCCAGGAAGGTGATGGCGACTTTCATTTTGACTGCTGATGTAATGATTGTTGATGGAATGATTTGTCTACCGTATCACTTACCTTATATATGGTAACTATATCAGATAGAGATACCATATCTTCGACGAGAGTAATCTACGGAGATTTGCTCTTATGACTCAGGGTTTTTCTCTTCTTGAGTTTTATCTTAATTCTTTGAAACTCAATCAAAAAGTTCAATTTAATTAAGGCTCGAGAACACACATAAGTTCTTCAGTAATTCGCTTACGTGAAATAGATAATCTCGACAAAACATTCGTTTGAGTTTGTGTAACTGATAACTAACTTAAATTATAGAAAAAAATTAAGAGACTTGTCATTTTCTTATACAAAATATAATAATCCCTTAGTAGCTGTACAAAAAGTTATCTAGTAACTAAGTGGACTGACATAATCACATAATCTCGCGTTATTCAATATTTATCAATTCATCTGTCTGTCAGTATTATCTCGAAAACCCACTCGAGTTACATATATTTTAAGACAAGAATTTTTTTGAAAAGAACAGACTCGATAGTATAGATAATATAGGTCTTAAACTACTCAACCCATTTTGATAAATTTTTGTCGAGTAGTTCCTGCATTAGAAAACACGTTATCAGTTATAGAGATCAATAACACCGATTTTTCTGTGAATATAAGATTGGTTAACATGTGACACAGGATAGCCATAATCTCACCATCAGCTAACTGATGGTTTAGTTTAGAAAAGCAAAAACCTTACAAGAAGTAAATTATTATCTTTCAAAGGCGTTCACACTGTATTGAACCGAAACGCACATTTAGTTTTGACATAGAGGATTTTCTGATGATCTAGTAATTAGCTCACTATTAAGTACGTAAAGAAATAAAAAAAAAACTATTGCCTAATATATGCCTTACCGGGATACTGGGATTACTACTAATGAAGAGGGTACTAGAAACATTACTGCAACGTGGGTATATAATTGGTCTTATATTTATCTCTTTAGCCTGCCAATCCGCAGTGGAGCAGCTTGGTGGGTCTATGCTCTAAGAACCCTCTCTCTTATAAGTGAGGAGGCCTGTGCCCAGCAGTGGGACGTTAATGGGCTGCTACTTACTTATAATATTTGAGAGAAATATTACGATATACCTAGTTACTGAAAAACAAAATGTGTTCAAATTGATATTATCAAAAGCTCTCAAATGGTATCTTCTTGGTTTGCTTTAGAGCTTCGTATAAATCCATTATTAATACTTTACATTTATTAAAAACAAAAATTAATATACATTTCAAACGCGGCTAGGGTAATTTTCAAGCCGGTTTTTATGTAGTTAGTGTATTTATGGATTTAGAAATCATTATTTTATTATACTAACAAAGCCTTATTAAATATATCATATTCTACACGATAAAAACTATATATTTCATCTGTTCTTTATAATCTGTAACAAAGGTGCATAAATAAAGTTCATGGAAAAAATAAACGCGGGTAGATTGATAATAAAAAATCATTAACGTCAAAGTTACATTTGAACTCCATTTACGAGAGGTTTTTACCCAATATTGGCTGCATTTCAAGTGGTGTTTTTCCATAAGATAACCATGAGCGATAATAATTCAAATTTTGTTGACAAAAGTACAAATGACTCAATCGCAGATGTCACGGACGGGGATTTTTTTATTGACGACATTTCACATCTCAGATTATCTTATTATAATCAAGGTCTAAATCTCTCCAACCTTGACATAACTGATTCAACATATAGCAACAATGATGCAACGAAAGAAACAATTAAAGAAAATGATGAAAAACGCGCTTTAGATGAAGAAAAACGGCGTAAACTGCGTGAGTACTACATTTCACAAATCCCAGATTTGCCACACCCATCTTTTACTGCTGCGTCTATCATAGCCTCAGCTTCAGCGAAAGGAGGCATTGGTTTTGTATATAACAACAGAATAGAACAAGGAAAAAGGCAAACTAACTCAAAAACATTTTCGCCATCACGTAGATCGACACTAATACCTCATACAAAATAAAGAAATACATTTTTATTTATAATTCTAAATAGTATAAAAAGGTAAGGCAACTACAACAATTAACCATTATATATCAGCTATCACTTATATGCACAAATAACATAAGTATGAAATGTATTCATTTTTGTGAAGGTAATTTTAAAGAAGTATGTTTAATATTTTAATTTTTTAGTATAACTAAATGTCTGTAAATTAACGTAGAATTATTTTTTATTAATAAAAACAAGGTACTTTATGTTTATATTAACAGAATAGATAGATAGATAGACAGAGTAGATCTACACTGAAACCTCACACAAAGTAACAATAAATATATTAAAGTATATTGTGTATTTTAATTATTTATTGATATAGTTATATTTTTTAATTTAAGAAGTATTTTATTTTAATAATTTATGAATATAGTTCACAATGTTATTAGCTACCACCTCACGGAATGTAACAAAGTACTAGATGTAATAATCATTTTTGTGTAGGTCATTTTAAGTAACAGAAGTATTAAACCTAATCATTTTTTTTTATTTTAAAAAGTATTCTATTTTAATAATTTATTGATATAGTTCTCAATGTTATTAGCTACCACCTCACGGAATGTAACAAAACACTAGATGTAATAATCATTTCTGTGTAGGTAATTTTAAGGAGTATGTTTTGTAATTTAATAATTTGATTTATTAATATAATTAACTTTTGTGTAAATTAATATTCTTGTATGCGATGTTTGTAAAATAGGAGTTACCGATTTTATTATTATATATCGCAAATACTAAAATTGCCACTGTTTGCCATTCTTTCTTTTATTGAAGCGTCTATTATAGCCTCACCTTCAACCAAAGGAGGTATTGGTTTTGTATATAATAATGGGATAGAATAAGGAAAAAGGATTTAAACTCCATAATAATTATACTTTCACACAGACTGACGCTAAAACCTCATACCAAGTATTAAATGTAAACGAATTTTTGTATTAAATTTTATACATTGTCATTTATTGTACGTTATTACTATGATTGACTTTAAGATATCAGTTTTTTACAAGAATAAATATTTTTGTTTTTAATGTTTATATACAATGAAATACTGGATTACACACACTTTACACAGAGTAATAAGTATTATAATTGTATAAAAAAAGTGACCAAACTTAAACCACAATTACAAAATAATATAAGATTTTGCCAAAGTTATTTTTTTATCATTTTGGCGAATATATTTCATTAACTATTACGTATGATTTTGATAAAGTGAAAAAAATAATGTTTCTATTTATTTTCTTTTTCATTTTGTAACCTTGTGATTAATATTAATAATAAAAGTGAAACGTGATAAATACATTATTGTGTCCAAAATATATCTTAAAATATTAAAAACTTTTTATCAAAAAAATTATGTACATTGCTAAGTTTAATATTTATTACAATTTTAATCAATAAAGTTTGTGCAATTTCATAATTATTTCTGTAATGATTATATACAATTGATGTTGAAATAAAGCTATATAATGGCAATTTTTTTATGATTATTTAAACTCCCCTACAGTTTACTTATTATCTATTTATTAGAATAATTATCTTTTTGATTCAGTAAAGAAGTAAATATTAAAATATGTTTATTTTGCATTAAATATAAAGGAATATTTACATTATTTTTCACAAGAGAATCTCAGGTTATCGATATTTTGGTAATAAATTACAAGACTACGGTTGTATAGATTATATATGTCGGAGAATAAGAGAGAAGGAGAATAGCATAAAGCATGGGTATAGGGTTCTCCGCCGACATCGTCATTAATGGCATCCATAATTTCCATACTGTGGGCGTTTGTGGGTAATGTTGGTGCAATCATACACTTTATTAATTAACTCAGATTATAATGTTCAATCACTTAATGCTCCCGATATCAATTTACACAAACTCATTAACAATAATAGCTAGAAACGCTACGGTTTTAAAAGTCGACCGCACCGGCGGGCCGTCGCCCGAGAACTACCGAGAGACCCTCGTCGAAATGTCACTATTGACTCTGTCTCACGCCGCTAGACAGATGGCGCCAGCGTTCCAAAGACTACCGCCCTCCGACATATATTATATCATTATAAGACTAGAGTAACATATAAAAAATATATAGTATATAATATGTTTTCACCAGGTTCTATATTACAGAGCAAGGTAAATTTAGCATAAAAATTTTATATTTTCTCTAACTTATTTATACAATATCACCTTTCTTAAATAAACTGCCACGAAGCAAGACACTATTAAATATGAAATTTAACTATGTAACTTATTTTATAACCACTTCCTTCTTGAATATAAAACTAAAATAAAGGAACCTCCGCCACATAACTTAACTTAGACTTACAAAGTCCGGCCATTTGTATAGCTTGGCTTGAGTGTGGAATATATTACACTTTGCAAGACTACAGACATCAGGAATTAATATTTATAAAAAGATACATTGAAAATTAGTTGATTTAATGTATACTATATTGCTTAAAATCTACATTAAATCCTACAGAAAAATTATTTCTGGTATACCTAAAATTACTTTAACCATTTAGAGAATTACGTCGATCGCGACTATTGTAACTGCATCGATTTTTTTAATGCTGACAGTAATCTCATCTAATGGTAAGTGATGACAGACGTTGTTGTTTAATATGGAAGCGTGTTAATATCTTAATATACCTGTTATTGTTTCTAAATATTGTAATGAAATGAAATTTTTGAAGTGAAACTTCTTTAAGCGCATAAGGGTAAAATTTTATCGTCACGTCACGAAAATATGCAGCGTTTATTATACTAATTCTTTTAAAGGCTACGTAGTTTTAATATTAACAAATAATATGTGGCATTTCAATTTGCCACTCGTCATTTACTAATTTACTAATATTTTTCATAAAATATAAATTTAAATTAAAAATATAATCTCTTTTATAAATTTTAAATTAAAAAACAAAATTTTATTAATAATTTCTAATATTGACAAAAAACATGTGGCATTTTTATTTACAATTCGTCATTTGAGATTTCAATAAATTATTTGTATTAATTTTTGACACCTTTAGTATTCTAATGGCAATTAAATAAATTATATTCTAAACATATCTTCCTTTTTCCCTCCCTCTAAATCTCAGAAATCTAAAGTTTCGGATTTGTATAAATATAAAAAAAGAGTTAAAAATTACTTTGCTAAAGAAATTTCATATCTGACTTAGGCACAAAAGGCAAAAGGCAAAAGTGCGTGCGTACAAAGCACGCACTTTTAACTTCTTTTTCATGCTGAGTTTAAAGACGCGGTCAATTGACTGTAATCTCACCTGCTGGTAAGTGACGATGCTTTTAAAATGGCAGCGTGTTAATCCGTCAATTTATATAGTTTCTACACATTGTAATGGAATGACCTTTTTATCATGGCTGGTATTGAGTTAACTAGACATGGCCAAAGCCTCCCATCTGTCCATGCCAAGACAAACTAACAAATGAACTTTCCAAAATTGTCCTGCTAATTAATCTGGTATCTTACAGAATTGAATTGTAAAGCCTTTTCACTGTCTATAATTATGTGTCATTACATTTCAAATCTGTTTAAAATTAATTAAATTAACAGATAACAGATAAAACCAATATATTAAAGTCGATGAGAAGCATATTATCAAACTAGTGCATCAATGTAAACGTCCACTTCCCATTTAATGCAAAAAAACAGTGAAGCTGTAAAAGAAACTATTTAATGCTGTTAATATATAGCATAACGTTTATTTTCTGACTTTCATAGTTTATGGGAAATCTCGCTCTGATATACATTTATCCTTATCCTTACTAATATTATAAACGCGAAAGTAAAGCGCTTAGAGCCTCTTGTATAGAATTAGCTGAATCTGCAACTTCGTCTGCGTGCGTAATGTAGGCAAATTGTTTAACAAATAAGAAACATACGTGTTGAATTCGAACGAAATTCATACGCTTGCGGATGAATTTCGGAAAAATCCGTTCTTAGCTGACCTCTATTCGGCAAAAGGAATAGTCATACTAAATTTCAAGTCTCTACACCTTGTGGTTCCAGAGATATCGTGATGTGTCAATAATTAACACCCCCGCAACCCCCCTTGCAGGAGGAATTTCATAAAATGCGTTCTTAGCTGTCGCTTCGCCTTATGGTTCCAGAGATATCGTGATGAGTCAATAGACACTTGGATATATATATATAAGAGATAGAGCACCTGAGGCACCTACATATATAGCTGTAGGTGTGAGAGACGCGGGAGCTGCCAAGTGGACACGCGGGGAACGTCTACCTTGGCTGACGCCGACTCCGAATATAAGAATACGAAGAACATTATAAAAGAATACGCAATTATTTTTTTACTTTTTAGGGCATATTAATATATTTGCTAGTCTGTTTTGAAGGCGGTTGTTTTTTTGTTAAAATTTTTATTTATTGTCAGTCTCCTTTCACTCATTCTCCCTACGTGCCCAAACCATCTGAGCATACCTTTCTCGACTTTAGTTACTACGTGTTCTTTTATACCACAACGTTCTCTTATCACACTATTTCTTAGTCTGTCACTCAGTTTTAATCCACACATACTTCTCAACGCTCTCATCTCTACCGCATTTATTTTACTTATGTGATTCTTCTGCCATACCCAACTTTCACTACCGTACATAAGTGTTGGCACCAACACTCCTGTCACACAGTCTGGCCCTTTGAGATACCATCTGGCTATTCATAAAGGCGCCAGGGCGCCATTTACCATATTCCCTGCATTCACTCTTCTTTCAATATCACTTTCACATGTCCCATCTTTTGTAATTCAAATTTAGATCCCAAGTATACAAATTCTTTCACCTCTTCCACTTGTTCCCCATCTATCAAAATATTGCCATTCATCGTAGATTCATATCTTTCAAAGACCATAATTTTCGTTTTGTTTAAATTCACTTTCATTCCTTTCCCTTTCAAAGCTTCATTCGTAATATTTACAATCTTCTGTTGCTTATTATTATTAGCGGATGACGCAAGTATTACTTTATCATCAGCGTAGAGTAAACATTTGATGAGTAATTCATTCATTCTTAACCCATACATACATTCTTTTAAATCTATCAAACAGTTATCCATGAATAGGTTGAACAGCCATAGTGACGCAACACACCCCTGTCGAACACCTCTTACGACAGGAAATCAATCGGTGTAGGCCCCGTTTATTCTGACTCAAGCACTAGAACCCTCATAGAAAGACTTCAATGCTTGAGTCAGATTACCGCTCACCCCATACGTAGATAACGTTGACCACAGCTCATTCTTCACCATTCAATCATAGGCCTTTTCTAAATCTACGCAAGCGCAATAAACTTTTTTGTGTTTAGCCAAACATTTTTTTGATTGTTAATATATATAAATATAAATTGAAAAAAAAACACACTAAAAGTAATTACTCTCGTCGTCGTTTCAACCGATGGACGTCCACTGCTGGACATAGGTCTCACGAAATGATGCCCACAAGACCCGATCTTGTGCCGCCTGGCTCCAGCGGCTACCGGCGATCCTCCTTATATCGTCGGTCCACCTTGTGGGGGGTCTTCCTACACTGCGTCGTCCAGTGCGGGGTCGCCATTCCAGCACTTTCCGACCCCAACGTCCATCGGTTCGTCGGACTATGTGCCCCGCCCATTGCCACTTCAGGTTCGCGATTCGTAGAGCTATGTCGGTGACTTTGGTTCTGCTACGGATCTCCTCATTTCTGATTTGATCGCGTAGAGAAACTCCGAGCATAGCCCTCTCCATCGCACGCTGAGTGACTCTGAGCTTCCGCATGAGGCCCATAGTCAGCGACCACGTCTCAGAACCGTAGGTCATCACTGGCAACACGCACTGTTCGAAGACTTTGGTCTTCAGGCACTGAGGGATATTGGACGAAAAAGTCTTCCGGAACTTCCCGAACGCTGCCCAACCGAGTTGGATTCGGCGGTTGACCTCTTTCTCGAAATTGGACCTACCTAGCTGGACTATGTGTCCCAGGTATGTATACTCGTCAACAATTTCGAGTGTAGAGTTCTCAACGATGACTGGGTGGAGCGGAACATGGATATTGGACATAACTTTCGTCTTATCCATGTTCATTTTTAGGCCCACCTGTCGAGAAGCTCTGCTGAGGTCATCGAGCATTGCATTGAGATCTTCCAGAGTCTCTGCCATAATGACCACGTCGTCGGCAAACCGTAGATGAGTGATGTACTCGCCGTTGATGTTGATGCCCAGTCCGTTCCACTCCATAAGCTTAAACAGGTCCTCCAACGCCGCAGTAAAGAGCTTCGGGGAGATAACATCTCCCTGTCGCACTCCACGCTGCAGTTGGATAGACGCTGTGCTTTGGTCCTGTATACGGACTGACATGGTGGCGTTTTCGTACAAACACTTCAACACGTGTATGTACCGGTGGTCAATTCGGCATCTCTGCAAAGATCTCAACACGGCCCATGTTTCCACCGAATCGAAGGCTTTCTCATAGTCCACGAACGCCAAGCAAAGTGGCCGATTATACTCCTCGGTCTTCTGTATAATCTGCCGCAGCGTAAAGATGTGGTCTATGGTACTAAAGCCTTTTCGGAATCCGGCTTGTTCGGGGGGCTGGAAGTCGTCAAACTTGCGAGCGAGACGATTCGTAATGACCCTCGAGAACAGCTTATAGACATGACTTAGCAGCGCAATAGGTCTATAGTTCTTCAATAAGGTGTTGTCACCTTTCTTGAAGAACAGAACTACCACGCTCCTATGCCACGCCTTTGGCACCGTACCTTCCAGGATGACGGAATTGAACATTCGCTGAAGGACTTTTAGAATGGGTTTTCCACCCGCCTTCAGGAGTTCCGCTGTGATTCCGTCATCACCAGGTGCCTTGCTGTTCTTCATCTGTTTAAGGGCCATACTAATCTCGTACAAGCTGACGTCCGGGATATCTTCGGTATAATGTCGAGTAAGTTTGGCACGAGGATCTTTAGCCAAACTATCAATAGGCTTGCAGGTCGATGTGTATAACTGCCCATAGAAACTCTCAACCTCCCTCCGAATCTCAGGTCCAGATGCAATGAGTTCGCCGTTATGAGTCCTCAGCCGCGTCAACTGGCTCTGACCGATAGACAGATCTTTTGCGAACACTTTAGTGCCTTTGTTGCGTTCGATGGTATCTCGTATACGCTCGGCATTAAAGTGTCGCACATCACGCTTTTGCGATTTAGAGATCTGTCTATTGATCTGCCGGTATGCGGACGCGTCTGCTGCAGACTGCAAGCTCATTGCATGTCTCTGTTCCATGAGATTAAGAGTATGGTCTGAGAATCTCTTGGTTTTCTTTCTACGGGGTTTATAGAATTTCATCCCAACCGTATGGACAGTTTCCACTAGCCTATTGTTTAGCTCGTCCACGGATTCGCAATTCTCGAGGCAAGCGAAGCGGTTTTGCAGCTCCAGTTGGAAGCTCTCGGGGTCTTGGATATGAGCGCGAGTGGGTCGGAGCGTTGACTTCACCAGTCTGTTCCGTTCACGGACAACGTCAATATTCAATGTGCCTCTTACCATACGGTGATCGCTCCCAGTTTTCACTCTATTGATCACAGAGACATCATTGAATATATTTCGCTTCGTAGACATGATGAAGTCAATCTCGTTTCTCGTGGAACCATCGGGACTAAGCCAAGTCCACTTTCGATGTGGCCGTTTCCTGAAAAAGGAGTTCATCATGTAGAGGCCCTCCCTTTCCATGAAATCGGCCAGCATTTGACCTCTCTGGTTCCGTTGCCCGTATCCAAATTGCCCCACTCTCAACTCTGCCCCACTTCGTTCGCCGAGTTTTGCGTTGAAATCTCCCATTACAATATTGTAGTGTGTCCTAGAGGTATGTATGGCTCTTGATATATCCTCATACATAACCTCTACATCATCATCGGGATACGATGATGTGGGTGCGTAAACCTGTATGACCTTCAACGAATACCGTTTGGTAATTCTGAGTATAAGGTACGCTACCCTACTGGACACACTGTTTACTTGGACAATATTGTTAACGAGAGATTTGTGGACGAGGAACCCGACACCACCTTGGGATTGGTGTTCACCCTCCCGGTAGTATAGCAAGTTACCGGATTTGAGAATTATCGTGTCCTCCCCCTCTCTACGGACTTCGGATAATCCCACAATATCCCAGTGTAACTTGCTCATGGCTTCTTCCAGCTCGAAGACTTTTTCGTCGGTCCTCAAAGTGCGTGCGTTGTATGTTGCCAGGTCAAGTCGTCGGGGTTGGCAGCGGAATCTCTTCCGGAGATTCTTAGCACCCCCTGCCCCGCCGTTACCGAAACCGCTGCCAGAGCTTGGAATAGCGGGGCTGCCGGGGACTGGGGGCCGTTGCTGCCTTGTCGTCATCATATGTGGTTTTGCCAGTAATCACCACGCTTGGCAGGCGGGTTGGTGATCGCAGTGCTGACCCTCTCGCACCGATAACGCTGCTGCCCGTTATCGGTCTGTGACATTTAGGTCAGCGGAGAATGGATATACCGCCATTTATCGGTATGGGAGTTAGATAGGAGAGCTTGGAATATGGGATTAGGAGAGTTTTGGGAAGCATTGGGGTAAGGTATAGGACATTACTGCCGCGGATAGGGGATTGAAGAGCGGTAGTAATCGCTCGAGGCACCCGGGGTCGCTTACCCGCATGCTTAGTTAGTAACCGGAAAGATTATCTGACTAAGCATCCTCTGGGATCCTCATGTAATTACTCTATTAAGGACTATTTAAATGAAAGTCAAAATTAAAAAAATAATCAAAAAATATTAATATTTTGATAGGTTTCAACATAAACTATAATATATTTATTAATGTGACTAAAAGTAAGTAGCAGTCCATTAACGTCCCACAGCTGAAAACAGGCCTCCTCACTCCGAGGAGCGAGGGTTTTTAGAGCATAGACCCACCACTCTGCACCACTGCGGATTGGCAGGCATAGTACACAAATGCACTCTCTATTCCTTCACTCTCATAGTCCGATGTGACGGGAATCCGACACGACCGGAGAGAGATCAGACGCAGGACCGACAGCTTAACGTGCTCTCCGAGGCACGGGGGTGGATCACACCGCTAACTTCCCAACTTCGGGCAAATATTGAGAAAATCTTAATAGAAAACTCATTATTGATTTTTGAATTGGCCTGACCTGGGACTCGAACCCAGGACCTTATGTCTGTAGTCGAACATGCTAACCACTAGACCATGTGACTGTACTCATACGTAATTTAAAGAAATGTAAATATCTGACAAAAGAATGAAACTATTATTTTAAACTGATATTATTTTATCTTATTATAGATGTTGCTCGACATTTTATGGTTGATTGTGAGTAAGTACACTTGATCTTGCAAAAAATATATTTGATTTGATTTCATATTCCGCGCTGACACCACAGCTAGTACATAATAGTAGTAAAATTATGTAAACGCGTTAGAAGTTACACTTCTTTAGCGTAACGAGGTAAAAATCTTTAAAAAAAAAATTCTTTCTCCTTATTCTACGTTTGTTAGAAATAATAAACGTGTACTAACTTTCATTGGATATAAATAATGTATAATCTGTTTTCTATAGTTGAGTCTGAATGTTATAATTATGATAAGAATGTCACGTTGATATTTTCAATGTCACAATATGTCTAACAGGTAATATAATAAAATAATTTAGGTAGTATATTATAATTATGGAATATTGAAAAAACTAAAATTTTGACTGTAGCTAACTTCAGGGTGTCGGTTTTTTGTGACGGTGTGCGCGCGCATCGTAAAAATTTACTCTCATCATTTTTCCCTAACGCGCCAAAAGAAGTATAACTTCAAAAATAGGAGGATGTGGTGGGTTGACTCGCAAAAAATCACAGCTCTTTTTATCAAGTGTATTGCCAGCTCCACTGGTATTGCTGTCTAAGAGCGTATGCTATCGAACTGTATCCTCTTTTACCATATACTTCTTTGAAATAGTTAAATATATAATAAGTTGAATTGGATTGGTGGCGGTGGCCGAGGTATTCGAAGTTGTAGCAAGTCACTTCTAGTTCCATTTCACCGAACAGCAGCGTTTAGGGGATCACATACATATTCCACCACAAAATGTTGGAATAACATTCCTCCTCCAATAGTGAATATTAAAAATAAATTTGGATTTAAGAGGAATCTAAGAGAATTCCTATTAATGAAGCAGGTGGAATTTCTAGATGTGGCAGAGTACTCATTTATATACTCGTAGTAGATAAGAGTAACTTAAAATTTAATTAATTATTATTATTATTTGTTTAATATATTAAGCTTTTCGTTTAATATATATGTATAGTCAATTAAAACCACTGTATAGTCTGTTATTTATTGTTATAATTTACATGCAAATTGTTTTACTTAATTTGTTTTTTAATTAATATTTTATTTTATATTGTTGTATTAGATTTGTACTCATTGATATTGATATTATTTTATTATTTTGATATTAATTTTTTTTGTTAGAACACTTTCACTTTTCTTAATGTACTAAATATGCAAAATTTAATTTTAAGTTAAACTTAGTTTTATTAGAATAGTCGTAATAGTAATTAATAATTTTAGTGTATAACTGCGTCCATTCCTTGGCGTCGCCTTGGTTAAGGTATTTGCTGAAAATCAGCGCTGTATGTTTCAACGTTTGCTTGGACCATACAGTAGACTGCTTAGCTTGTACCTTTTTCAGGGTGTCAGGCATGCATGGCACCAGACAATGGTGCTCTATGAACTAATGTAATGTTTGGCACAATGTTGAAATAAACGTTTTTTCTTTTCCTTCTTTTTTCATATTCACACACCTTAATGAATGGATAGACACAAGACTTGATATCCTTTTCTGCAAAAATTTGCAGTCTTCCAGTATAATGATATACCGCGAGTGCAAAACGTGACGTTACAACGCATATATTTTAACTTGTGACCTGGTTATACTAAGAAATTAATATTTAAAAATAAGCGAGATAAGAGAGCCCTCGCTGCAATGCGACGCTCTCGAGGGAAATCATAAGCTATAGTAATTATATGTTTTGTCTCTCCGGCGTTCTTTCTGGTTTCGCCATGACGACCATGCGATAAAATTTCCCACGAAAGGCTAATATTATTAACTGACATAGACATAACTGATAACTCAATCTACCCCCTTCTTCTATTTGCTAGGATGTGGTTTTTTTTAGCCCTCTCCGAAAATATGAAAGCTATCATTTGTTTAACTAATAGTATTGGTGGTCGTGGTCAAAATTCTACCATAGCTAATTTCAATTACAAGTTTGACAAAGACTATATATATAATGTTAAGAAAACTTAATCACCTTATTACCTTTTCTAATGTAAACTCCTTTGTGCTTTTGACATTATAAACTTTTTAATGTAACCTTTTGACATTTGACACAATTGTCAACGATTGACAATTGACAAATGATATAAAATAAAAATGTACAATATAAAGAAAATTAAAAGAAATAAACCTGTTATTCACAGCAGTTTCCAGATCGATAGAATTATTTTCGCAAATACAATTTATACTAGAGGCTCGTGCTGTTCTCTATTTTGCTTAAAGTTAATACCAGTTTTAGGCAAGTTATCAAATTGCATGTGAGGGATGACCCTTATTAAATTTCCCGATTATTGAAATAATGCCGGAAGCTATATCAATTTTGCTATTTCCTTGAAACAAAAAACAGAGAAATTATAATGTCACAGAGTATATAACATATTCACTATATATTTTTTGTGTACGTGTGTGTGTAACTGAACTCTTTTGAAACGGCTTAACGGATTATGATAAATTTTTATGTGTATTAATCCACCGGGATTCAAAATAGGATAATAAACAATAAGTTCATATCAAAAGAAATTTACAACACAATTGTACCACAAAAGTTTTGAAGCTATTTTAAAAAGAAAGAAAGTAACTTTATTCGGCGCATAGGTACAATTATATAATATATACATCTATGACAAACATGCATTGAATCATTGAGTAATTACACTACATTGAAACCACAATTATTGGTTTAAATGTTGTGCAACCCCCACCCAGCTCCGAAAAGGCAGAACAGCTCGGTCAGGTTTCTGGCACACAGCACCGATTTTTATCTGCTGCCCTAAAGCCTAGTCTGACGTTACGGTCAGAACATCAGCCGGTTTAGCAAGCTCTTCTTATATTAACAGTTGTTCAATAGCATCCATGTGCCTTAGATATCTCAGGAATCCATAACCCATCGTCCGTAATAACTTTGACAATAAAGTTCTCACTCGTTAAGTCGACTTTACTTGCACCAACATAACGTAGATAAGCGTGATGGCTCAGTCAGCTCAACATACAAAATAAAGTGCACAATGCATCTAAAGAAGGTTTCATATACTTTAATAAAATTACAATAGTAATGTTTCAGGATTAACCTGTTACTTAATCAGACATCTGAAGGGTTGCGTTATGCACGCGGGCAATATATATGCTAATAGGCGGGGCCCGTTTTTTGAATTTCATATTATGTAAAGTACTGATAAATAAGCTTATTCAACGACTAAACTAACTTTACTAAAGTAAATCTTGTCACCTATAGCCATTGGCAAGACCAGTGTAACAGCCAGTCGGTTAAGGGACTAATCCACTTTTTTCCGCCAGGATATGTACTTACGTATCCCGACTGTAAGGCGAGAGAGACAATCTCGCAATGCCCACTAAATCCCAACGGAACCTTTTTCATACGTTATTAGGATTTCCAAGAATCATTGGTATATTCCTCTCTGATATCCCTGTTGGTTTCGACTGAGAGTTCACCTAATACCTCATCTCCTTCGGTGTTCTTGCCATCCAGATCATGGACTCGTTCAAAAAAATTCAGCAAAATGATATTGCTACTTCTATTATGTATCACACTATTTATACATACATGAGAATTTTGATACCCAAAAAACCGGGGATGCTTTGGCTCATCTGGGATTCTCACGGGATAAAAACAAACAGTATGCTTGTTGTTACCGACACAGTAATTGCCATCACGTGGAAACTCTGTGTTGGGTAACAGGGTTCACACGTGCCCAGTAAACTTAAAATGTCTCTCTCTCTCTCTCGGGTCGGTGACTCATGTCGGAAGATTGTGATCAGGGTTATGTCTGGAACGGGTCCCGCACCTCTCTTACTATTGAGTGAAATTTGGTGGACGATAGCTTTTCCCCTGATCGGTACATCGGCGTTCCCAACCTTAAAATCCAAATCACGTCAAAAAAGATTGTGGTATATCACATATAGATCAAACATGACTTACATATGACTCATTAGTTCATACCTCTTGGCGTAGGACTTTAATGTAATAAATATACATATATTTACCTATACTTTACCGAGGCGTAAACCATCATTACATCCGAATACCACTCGGTTGGGCAGCGTTCGGGAAGCTACGCCAGATATTTTCGTCAAATATCCCTCAGTGCCTGAAGGTCAAAGTCTTCGAAAAATGCGTGTTGCCAGTGATCATCTACGGTTCTCAGACGTGGTCGCTGACTATGGACCTCATGCGAAAGCTCAGAGTCACTCAGCGTGCGATGGAGAAGGCTATGTTCGGAGTTTCTCTACGTGATCGAATCAGAAATGAAGAGATCCGTAGTAGAACCAGAGTCACCGAAATAGTCCTACGAATCCTGAACCTGAAGTGGCAATGGGCGGAGCACATAGTCCAAAGGACCGATGGACGTTGGGGGTCGAAGGTGCTAGAGTGGCGACCCCGTACCGGACGACGCAGTGTAGGCAGACCCCCATAAGGTGGATCGATGATATAAAGAGATGATATAAAGACGGAAGCCGCTGGAGCCTTGTGGACGTCATTACGTGGAGCCTATGTCCAGCAGTTGACGTCCATCGGTTGAAGCGACGACAACGACGACGACGACGAAACCATCATTATATATATGTAATCGATGTATGACTTAGGTATGATGTCATTTTAAAGTCATGAATTCAATGGATAATGCTTAGTGAACTCTGCCCCA
Organism: Elymnias hypermnestra; assembly: GCA_015832385.1. Classification (NCBI taxonomy): domain Eukaryota; kingdom Metazoa; phylum Arthropoda; class Insecta; order Lepidoptera; family Nymphalidae; genus Elymnias; species Elymnias hypermnestra. The sequence continues at coordinate 4,924,808 of JACTOM010000939.1, forward strand.
TTACCAAATACTGATTGAGTAGAACTATTTCTCGTATTCATGATATGTTTCGTCAAATACAGCAACCTTTCCGGGAAAAGACATAATACCGGTCCCTATTGAAGCAACTTTCAATGACTTAGCAAACATATGGCACAGAGGTCGAATAACGAGGTCCATTATTGAACATTTCGAGGGCTTCACTGACGTATTAGTCAGTTCTCGCTTAGCAGAGGTCGCACATTCGTTTTAATGCAGTGAAAATTTTGGAAATTGTATTTTCCAAGTGATCCAGAGTTGAAACAGAGGGTGTGGCTGGTTAGAATCCTTGCAACAAAGATACGTATTTGTTATCATACTTTCGTATATAAAAATGTCATTAATTCATTTGCTTCGATTTTATAAAAAAATCCGGAAGGTGCAACACATTGGAAATTCTATTTGAGTAATGACTTGTTATTGTAACATTAATGTCTATAAGACTTTCAACTTCCTAAATTTATTATTTTGAAATATAATACTAACATTATTTTCACAAATGTACCGACAAAAGTGCACCAATTATTGTTCTTGGCCCTAAGTTCTATTTAAGTGAATATTGTATTATTTATGGAAATACAAGTCTTAAAAAATATCGAGAAATATATTACCAGATTTCCAAAATATTTATTAGCTCATATTTTAACAATATCTATATAATTTTAATATAAATGCGATTTCTAGTGTGTCAAAAAGATAGTTTAATTAACCGCTGTAAATATGGTCCTACGGTAAAATACCATTTGCAATTATTTTATAGTTCAAACTTGAACAAAAAGTTTTCAAATAATGTAGCCTACTTGCGACCTTCCGAACGTCCTTCGCGATAGAAAAAAGGTTGGTAAACATTTCTTATCAATTGGGATAGGCAATATAAGGAGTACCACGTTAGACTAACGGGACGGCTGATTGATTGCGTTGTCTGCACGCGCACAATCTATATGCTAATAGGGCGAGGAGCTTTTTAAGGCGCTCTTATTATGTAAAGTAGACTCGCTTAATCCCGATCGGACATTCCCAAGGCTGTGATGTAGGGAAAACAACGATGTAAGTTTTATTTTATACCCCGAAAAAATGAGATGGTATGTTACTTTGAAGGTTGTAGACAATGAAAAATTACTTCATTCTGCAAGATATTCTTTTTAAAATGTTTTCACTGAAAGATATGGTTATAACATATTATCTTAAGATACAAACCTTGGAAATATAATAGCATGCTAGCTGTTTAATGCGGTTTCACTCATCAATACTTGATATAATTTTTTTTATCTACACAAATATTATAAAGAGAAAAGATTTGTATTTTTTTTAACACTGGACCGATTTTAATAATTCTTTTTTCATTAGAAAGCTACATTATCACTGAGTAACATAGGCTATATTTAGTACTAGATTACTATAGAAATCTTTAGAAATTCCTATTAAAACCAACCGAAGGTGTAAAAAAATTAGCCATAAAATGTCTTTCATCGCATACGCTGTGAAGAGTATTAATGATAGGACAAAAAAATGTTCGACAATATTATAGAATATATCAATATCTACAAAAAACTTCGCGAGACCATATGTCTAACTATTGTAGTTACGTCACTATAACTACTTTTTTACATTTAACAAATTGATAGAAATGCCGATCAAAATCAGACCGTGTTATCCATACCATTTATAAATTTTTATCCAAATAAATAATTTAATATTCAAGACTGTCTCAATACCTGATTATTACTTTTTGAATTATTGAAATCTGATATTCCATGCAAAAGATATCATGAAATTAGAATAAAAATACTAACTCGACGAGAGAGGGGCATTATGAGCTAGGTAGCCGGTCGGCTCCTTACGCAGTGGACGCAAGCGACATTGAATATTTCGAGTTTTTTTAACACATTTAAAAAGTTATTTTCAGAGCTACTTAGTTTTAGTATTAGGAATCACACTTTTTCATAATATTTGTCAATTCATGGTCGTTTTAATTATCATGCTTATAACTTAAATATCTGTACCTATTTATGTCTACCCGTGCGAAACCGGGACGGGCCGCTAGTTATATATAAACCATCGTTTCGCATCTGGTATAGTTTAAAGGCATCGCTGGAGTATAATTAATATATATATTTGGCCATGTGTGATCATCTTCTAGTTAGAACCCATTATTATGTTGTTTTCATAGTAATCCAAAAATCCTTTTAGAGCGTCAGAGGTTAAGAGAAGATGAGATAATCTTAATATTGTATGGTTATATCCATAAGGCATTAGAAATTAGTATAAGTAATATCAGGGAACATTTATTGTTTGTTTTATAACATCCACATGAATAATAATAGCCACCAAGGAAGGTCTATCAACAGATTACTTTTCTATCGCATATAAAAATAAGCAGTAAGGGGAGTAACCACTTATCGCTGAAGGAATCCCCACCATGGGCACCCAGGTACGTTCTAAAACTATAATATACAGTATACACCAAAGTAATACTCAGTAGGATGTCTTACACAACTTCGCGGAGTTGCCCCCATAAAGTATCATTCAAGGCATTAAGCTGGAGTCGAACCCCAACCTCTCCTCGTGAAAGGTAGGATCGCAACACCAACTCTAGGCATGCTGAATCATGCTCGTTCGAAATCGTCAAGATAAACTCAACTAATGTGTGTCGCCCCAGTAGTAATGTATGAAATTTATTTTATGTATAATATTTAATTATATTTTAAATATTGTTATAACATCTAAATTTGGTCATTCTATTTACTAGCCGCATCATCTCATACAATACATGCAGTCATACATTCGGGGCATCCCCGTGCCGCGTCGCGCCGCTCATCACCCCACACATATGCGCGGAGGTTATCATGACGTTCGGCGCGCGAACAATACACGAACGCGCTGTCTACGCAAGAACCCGACTTGAATAATATTTTATTATTATTGGATAATTTAATAAGTTTCCTATAATTATATTATTCTCGATTAATGAATAATATACTTTTATAATCTTTTTACGTACATGTGAAAGTATGGGGCAATCCGTGCTTAAGGACTGTCTACATTGAGAACGAAGTTACTTAGGATAATTTGAAGTTAATTGAGAGTATTTTCGAAAATCTCATGATGAGAGAGTGAATATGTGAGGGAATTCTTGGGCGGTAGAAGGCGTGGATTTGTGCGCCTCGACACAGCCTTGCGAGAAAAAAAAAGGGGGGTCTATAACCATAGTCACATTATTGCCTCTCTAATGTACGTAGAAATAATATAATTATGTTATATAGAGTCATATGTTATTATTTTCACACAATAAAGGACTTCAATTACAAAACAATTTAAATACCAGGTAGATCAGATGGAAAGACGGTCCTATAGCTAAAGCAATCTCTTAACAGACATTCAACTTATTTGGACATATGAAACTGTCAATAACTGCACAGAACATAAGCAATTCAATTAAGAGAAAGAAAGAGTTCATTAAATCATAACGTTTTCACGTTGAACCAATTTTTATGTATTTTTTATATTTATTTGGTATATCTGAAGATAGAGTGTGAAATATATCCTACCCCCATCTCCCAGTTTTTAATATCGATGCAGTAACTATATAAATATCAATAATATTTTCTATAGGGTCTATTCTATGATATAACATGGTTCGCTACATACCTTTTTTTTCGCTGAGAAAGCTTTTGCGCACGTCGGATGGAGTTAACCTCTACGCGGGAGTGTGGAATTCCCTGGCTACACCAGAATACCTTCTTAAACCCAGCGGAACCTTCATCTGATTATAAATATCCGGCAAAGATTCAAGGAACGGGATGCAAATGGGCAAAACTGCGGCTTCTGGGAACCCTTCTCATCCGATGGCTGGATGGAGCATCGAACTCAATCTCCCTTTCCCTTGCTAGTGCCTCCTTCTGCAAAATGATAGACTCACAGAAGGAGGACACAGTCCTTGAACCTGGCTCCCCACCGAGCATAGCACCCACTATGCTCAGGAGACTTGTTTCAAGGCAGAATTTGAATTTAGGCTGAAAGAAGTTTTAAGCTTTTTAAGAAATTCTCAAGTAACTTTATGCCCAAATAAAGTGAGAAATCTTAAATATTTGGTTAAGGCGCAACTAGAAAAATCTCCAGCTAATCACCAAGAATTATGCATCGCTCAACTCTTAATGAAAACTGACCATCGGCGCGCAGCTCTCTAAATCCTTTCCCATCCCATTTCCAAAATTGAAATTTTATTTTAAAAGCCTGTTTACGCCGAAGTGGCCAGTTTGAAAAGTATATACTATGTGTCGCTACAATATATTAATATGACTAATAAAATAATGAAGTCGTTAAAAGTATAAGTGAACCTGAGAAAAATTAAAGCTAAGAAATATCTGAACATTCAGAAATAAAGACACGTTAAGAACTTCGCGGCGACACCGAACTTTACTCCCGGAGGCCACTTGTTTGACAGTTCACTTTAACTTAAGACCTTATAAATAGAGTTCCCTAAGGAAGGAATTTCCAGATTACCTACAAAATGTTTTTCATGATTGTGGATGTACCTAACTGCGAAGTTAGATGGAGTTTGCTTTACTGGTCACTGAATGTGTAAATATCAAATTATTTAGTTCATATTATAACAGATAGTTAGACAAATGTTGACATACACACGCAAACCCACGCACGTATATACGTAACTGTGTATTTCATCTATTTCTATGTATCTTGGTCCATATTTATAAACAAATATACCTTATATATTATTTTTGTATGTTTATTACAAACTATTATGTATTTTTAGATATCGCACCAGCACCTGTCTATTAAATTCTCCAACTTTTACGATTCCTGGAAGAAATCAATATTAAAGTATAAGGTGTCCTTTATTTACTAGTTTTTATTCTAACCTAACATAAGAGGTAAATAAATAATTAAATTAAAAATTATTATTCTTATTTTGTACATTTACAATATTACTAACGTGTTAACACAACTAAATCCAAGCGATATTTACGTAAAAATAGTTGGTCCATTATTTAAAAGTTTCAACAATATAAATTAATTGCTGTTCGGCTATTGGGGTTTTGAATTAACTGTAAAAGTCCAGGGAAAGTTTAAAAGTTAAGAATATTAGTTGGAATATTGTAGAAATAAAAATTTCGTATATCTTAAGAAACCATTCTTACCTATCAAACATTTCATGTTCTTCCCGTCGTTTAGAAATCAGTTATTTTAAAAGTCGTTCAGAAATCAATTTAAAATACAAAGTAAAATTTAGTTTTAAATGTCAAACATTTCATGTTGGTCCCGTCGTTCATATATCAAATTAAATTTAAAAGAATACTTTTACTTTTTTCAATTGTTATTGACAGTTGACATTGACAACCAACAATTTCTGACCGCAACTATAATACTTTGTCGGATATTTGGGGGTAAATATCGTAATTTTTTTATTCTGGTTTAGTTTACACGGCATTTTTTTACTAAAGTTGAAACATTCTGCAAAACTTTTTCGGATTTTTTATTAAATAATTCTTGGGCGGTACGAAGTTTGCCGTTTCAGCTAGGATTAAATAAATATAACGCATTGAAAGCTTGTTTAAAAGGCTCATAGGCATCTTTCTAAGTAATAAATTTCTGAGAAAATCTGAGATGGTAAATCATAGCTAACACTAATATTTATTTCACATTCTCCCTATATAAACATATATTAAATAGGAATGGATTTCAATTTATATTATTTGTTACCACGATCAACTGTGATAAAAATATTGACTTACATTATTATATTGATCGAAATTTTAAAGTGTTTTTGATGTCACGGTCTCGACTCGACCCCATCCACTCCTTGTTCCTTTGATCTCAATGTCAAAAAGGTGAAGAGTCCAATGATGAACCTCTACAGTGACAGGGGCACATTGGCATCGTGGGAAGCTACTTTCATAGCTAAAGCTTTCATTTTAATTTCTTTGATCTTTGTTCCTGTCTTTAGAAAAGGATTTCATTAAAAACAACGTCTATTTACGGTTACTTTATTTATTTATTATTTTATTTATAATCCGTCAAGGTTTTATACCTACTTACAATAAAGCCAATTGATGATTACGCCAATAGTTACATAATAATTTAGCTAATAGAGTAAGATCCTGAAGTAGAAAACAGCAAAAAGCAAGAGTCCAAAACTAAATTCTAAAAAAAGATTAACTAATATGTAAATCTTTTATCTTTTGAAGTGACACTTCTTTAAGCGCATGTGGGTAAAATTTTATACGGGTGAAACGCGTGATTAACGTCACGAATGTGTGCAGCGTTTTAAATGTTAATTTAAAACGCTGCACGCTGGCATTTTAATTTGCCACTTGTCATTTAACAATTTAATATACTATTTTCCATAAAATAATTTTAAATTCAAATACAAAATGTAATTAATAATTTCTAATTTTGACAAAAAAACACGGCATTTTTATTTACAATTTGTCATATGAGATTTCAATAACTTATATTAATTTTCGACACTCAATAGTTTAATGACAATTAAATCCTCACATATCTTTCTTTTTCCCTCCTAAGTCTGGAGTTTCAGATTTGTATAAAGAAGTTTCACTGCCTTATTGGTTTAGTTGTTAGCATGTTCGACTACATACTTCGGGTCCTGGGTTCGTGTCCCGGATCGGGCTAATTAAAAAATAATATTGACTTTTCAATCAAAGTTTTCTCAATATTTGCTCGAAGTTGGGAAGTCGGCGGTATGATCCACCAACGTGCCTCGGAGAGCACGTTAAGCCGTCGGTCCTGCGCCGCCTAATCTCTCTTCGGTCGTGTCGGATTGCCGCGTGGTGGGTCTATTGCCCTTAAAACCCCCTCTCCTAGGAATGAGGAGGCCTGTGCCTAGCAGTGGGACGTTAATGGGCTGCTACTTACGTTTTTTTATGTGTTAGTTTTAGACCCATGCTTTTTATTATAACTTGTAAAATTTGAATAAGTTCATTTTTAGTTAAACAAACACTGATATGCGCTAATGGCATTGTTTTTCTTAGACTATTTTAATATTAACGAGGTCAGTGTAGTTGTTGAAGCTCAAAAACTCCATTGACATCGTAAATATTCTTGATGGGAAATCCCGCATGTATTCAGAGCGAAATTGCGAGTAATTCGCGCAATCAACTCCCCGCCTAGATCCAAACGCGAGGCTGCATCCGCCTAAATCAAATTAGGTAATTGAAATCATTTGACGGTGTTCTACGGAAGACGCCGAAGGCAGCGGCAATTAGTTTATGTTCGCCGAGGCGTGCGATTTCCGCTTTAGTATATGATATATGTAGTCGTAATATTATCTAAACTAATATTATAAAGAGGAAACATTTGTGTTTTTGTATGTATGTGTCGGATTTAAAAGAGAATTGGAGGGCCGGACAATTCAATTCAAAAAATCTTTATTCAAGTAGGCATATTACAACACTTGAATCGTCAAATAATATTTTTTTCTTTTCCACACTCCAATCCTAATGTACGTCTAAGAATGGTACTCTAGAACAACTTAAAATCTAATGTTACGAGGGTTCCTTCGCGCCCTGATCTGAGAAGAGCCCACAAGAAACTCAGTCGGGTATTTTGTATTTTTGTTACCATCATCAATGAATTACTCATCAAATTGTTTACTCTCCGCCGATGATCAAGTAATACTTGCGTCATCCGCTAATGAGCTACAGGAGATGCTAAATATTATGAATGAAGCTTTGAAAGGGAAAGGAATGAAAGTAAATGTAAACAAAACGAAAATTATGCTTTTTGAACGAGATGAATCTCTGATGAATGGCAATATTTTGGCATACTTGGGATCTAAATTTACAAAAGATGGAACACGTGAAAGTGATATTGAAAGGAGAGTGAATGCAAGGAATATGGTAAATGGTGCTCTGCACGCCTTTATGAATAGCCAGATGGTGTCTCAAAGGGCCAGACTGGCTGTGCCTGCTGGAGTGTTGGTGCCAACACTTATGTATGGTAGTGAAAGTTGGGTATGGCAGAAGAATCATAAAAGTAAAATAAATGCGGTAGAGATGAGAGCGTTGAGAAGCATGAGTGGATTATAACTGAGTGACAGAGTAAGAAATAGTGTGATAAGCGAACGTTGTGGTATAAAAGAAGACGTAGTGACTAAAATTGAGAAAGGTATGCTTAGATGGTTTGGGCATGTTGAGAGAATGAATGAAAAGAGACTGACAAAAAGGATTTATGAGTCAAGAGTGAATGCGAAAGTTGAAAGGGGAAGACCAAGGCGAACTTCCCTGGACCAAATCCAGGACATTTTAAATAACGGCCAGGTCAAGAGTACTCTAAACCGTTGAACTTGTATGAAAGGTTTAATGAGAATGAAAGAAGCGAAGAAGATATGCAAGGGGAATGAGGCGTGATGCTATGTATATAGGTATCATTACAATATAATATTAGTTTAATATTTCAATTCATATTAGAACAGCTCGTTCACTCCCACGTGTTTCTATCGATATCTAAGTAACCTTGCAACTTCTAATACGATTTTTCCATCAATTTTCTTTTAAAAAAGACTTTGATATTATTAATTGGCATCTCTAAAACGTCTTGTGGGAGTTTATTATAGAAATATATACAGTTACCCTTAAATGAGTTATTAATTTTATGCAGCCTACTAGAATTAATAAAAAATTTGTTTTTGTTTCGAAAGTTATATAATGCATATTCGATCTTTCTATTAAAAGAGTCAAGGGTTTTATGTACGTACAATAAGTTATCTAATATGTATACGCAGTGAACTGTCATTATGTTAACTACCTTGAATTTGTTTCTCAGCGACTCTCTTGGACCCATATTGAAAATCGCACGAACGGCCCTTTTTTTGCAGTACAAATATTGCATCTATATCAACAGCATTACCCCAAAGTAGAATACCGTATGACATAATGCTATGAAAATAGCTGAAATATACCAGTGTGGCATTATCGACATCTGTCAGACGACGAATTCTTTTAACGGCGTAAGCCGCAGAGCTGAGTCTATTCGATAGACCACTTATATGGGGCCCCACTTATGCACATTAGAAGGAAACATAATATAATAATAATATATTAATTAAACTAATTAAATAGCGCGAGATATTAAAGGGAATATATTAACTAAGGTTGAATATGACAATAATTATCTGCACAATGTAATTAATAAAAGATAATGAGTTTGCCTATATAACAGGCAGAAGTCAGATGGATTTATTATAGCAGTACTGGTTATCAAAAAAACAATGGTCCATGTCGCGAATTTTTTTTCGGAGTGTATTTAGCCCTACTGGCTTTTACAGCGTAACCGGAAGAATGGACGGTTCTTAAAGAGACCGCCACTTTTGGAGTGCGAGCCCTGAAAAGGGCTCGCTCTCATGGGAAACGCCGCTCCAAGGGCGTCTCCTACGATACCGAGACTCTGCTTGGAACGAAGTTATCATATAACATCATATCGGGCAANGGGGGGGGGGGGGGGGGGGGGGGGGGGGGGGGGGGTAGTGACTGGTTAAGAGCGTCCCCGGGACTGTGGGTGAAGTCCACGTCCGGGTGAGGTCAGAAATCGGGGACCTCGATTCCGGCGGCGGAGTCGGTATGTAACGTTTGTGTTAGTGTTGGATCCTACCTGATAAAGTAGCACCAAACCTGCGCTCTCGGTTCCTTTTATAGCACCCTTAGTGCGGCCTAGGACCTTGTCGGTATCCGAGCCGACACGATCCGAGGCACCTGACGTTAAAGAGTCATCTTTGCAGTCTCTTTACATTTGACCATCCAACCACCCCAGCAAATACAAATACAAACGTCACGTCACGTCACGTCACTTCACTTCCGTCATATCTATGTTTGTAACGTTTTTACAAAAAAACTAATGGACCGATTTCAAAAAAAAATTGTCCATTAAAAAGCTATATTTTCACTGAGTGACATAGAATATATTACTTTCTCAAAAAAAAATAGGGATCCTTAATAAAAATCTGTTATCGCGTGCGCTGCAGAAACTATTGACGATAGAACAAAGATGTTCTACAATATTATAGAACGTATTAATATCTACAAAAAAGTCCATAATACCATAACTACTTTTTTACAATTTAAACGTAATAAGCTTGATTATAATATATTTTTTTAATAAACACAAAAATTATAAATGCAAAACTTTCCTCTACAATATTATAGAAGAGATTTATTTGTAATACTTTGTCTCATTACTTTCCTATACACAACATTTGACACTGAAGATCGACTCTGGATACATTATTTCCTTTGGACTGAGATTTTTATATGCGTTATATCTTTTGAATGGAATGTCCGATTTTAAAAATTTAAAAATTATTTTAGAGATATTGAAACGGTCTTTAATGAAATATCATTTAATAGGATTAGAATTAATACAGAGTTATGAATAATATGGTTTCAATTGCCGACACTTTTATTAACTTTTAAAATGCAAAAAAGTAGTTATACTGGAATAACTATTGTAGATAGACATATGCTATCGCGGAGTTTTTGATAGACATTAATACGTTCTATAATATTGTAGAACATTTTTTTGTTCAATCATCAATAGTTTCCCCAGCGCAAGCAATAATATTTATTGTGACCAATTCTTTCAAACCTTACATTAACACATTTTTTGAGAAAGTAATATAGCCTGTGTCGCTCAGCAAAAATTCAGCTTTCTAATGGCGAAAAACTTTTCGAAATCGGTACAGTAGTTTTTGTATGAAAACGTAACAAACATACTTACTTATACGAGGTGTGTTTTGAATTTTCGCGGGTTACGTATATTCGAATTTCGAATTTTTTGTGGCGTTATGTTGGTACTCATGTCTCTCACTTATGCCGACAAGCTCGGCCATTTTGAATGTTCATTTAATTGTTGACAGCTGCTTTGCTTGCACGTGTTTTG
>JACTOM010000939.1:4941610-5181395 GCA_015832385.1 Elymnias hypermnestra
TTGAGTACCGTCATCAGATGTATATTAGAATCAGAGTGTGGAAAAAAAAATATAATTTGACGATTCAAAAGTGCTGTAATATGCCTACTTGAATAAAGATATTTTTGATTTGATTTTTGATTTGATTTGAAATATATAACTTCTTATTCATTGTTATATTATCGCTATAGTGTTAGTTAGATGGGTAATTTTTGCTTTCTATATATACATACCAGCATATTTAAGCGGAATATTAAAAATATTTGATATCAGTATTATGTAAGGTTATGATACAGATATAAAACCTTCCTTTTTTTATGATCCGCTAATATGCAGGTGTGTATATTTCAGTGAATGTAGTGCATGTCTTTAATATAGAAACATACAAAAAAGATAATAGATGTTTTTTGTTTAAAAAGTATTTGTATGAGTTCTAGTTGATAAGCCTTTAAATAAATAATAAATATAATGTGGAAGACATAATATTACACCAACTGCAGAAAACAAACGGTTTTGTTGCATAATTATAATATGATACTTTAACACCATTAACACATTTTTACATCCAGAAATAATTTTAAGAAATAATTTGAATATGAAAAATGGATTCTGGAATATCAATTAAAATCAACACAATACAAATACATACTAATACTAAAACACAAGGCTAATTTTTCTTTTTAAATATTGCAATATAAATTAGATAATATTTGTATAGTTTTTTGTAACAAATTATTACTAATAATGATAGATTGATTTAAAAAACAAGATCACCCTTTAATGCACTTAAAGTAACAGTCTATAACCATTCCACTACTGGGCACAGGTCTCTGCTCTTATCAGCGGGACAGTATTTAAAGCATATTCCAAAAGGATAGGTGGCAAGCAGGTCTTCTCAACTTGTTTTCCTTCACTATAAATCACAATGTTTTTTTTATATAACATTTAGGCACATTAATTTCGATACAGACAAATGTTTTAGAGGTATCCAAGATTATAACCAAGAAATGTTTGAATATGAATCCACTTTATAGAGAATAAAATTAATAATACTTACAAATTGTAAAACTTCATTTATAATGACATCATCAATACTTGACCATGACACAAAATTATCATGTCTCCCTAACACATACTTAATGGAGGACTGAATTCCAACTGTTGGGATGACTAAGAGGCTTTCTGTAAAAAAAATGTATCACTGCAAAATTTAAGAACAAATATAAATGTAGTAATTTTTAGCAAACAAACTTCTCTGCATTATATTCCAATTATTTTTTTTTTTATCTCAATCAGCATTTAAATGAAAAAATATACATTGAGAACACTTGAAGATGATACTAAAGTGTAACTTAAATTCTTAAGTTATGAGAGTTCCTATCCACGCAAATCAGAGAAGAATCCACTATAAACTCAGTTGGGCATTCTTTTTTTTTCACAATAATTAACCTATAATATTATTTATTTTATTAAGATTTTAGAGAAATTCATTTACTCTAACACTTTTTTAATTTATTTTAATTTGTGGATATGGAGTGAGAATGTGGTAAAACACTTGGCTATGCAATAGTGCGAGTACTAGTTTTGGTTACAGAGATCAGGGCAAATTAAACAAATTGACTTATTTATAACTTTTCTAACTCTGGACTGGTGAGAGGCTTTGGTTGTGGCTAGTTACCAGCCTACTGGCAACATGCTGCTAAGCAAAACATTGTGTTTCAGTATGATACTCCATAGAAACTATAAGAGGTAAATCACCTCTTACCACATTAGGATACTTCCATCTTAGACACAACTATCATTTACAATCAGGTAAAATCACAGCCTCACAAACACAAACCCTGATCTGTCTGCAATAAAAATAAAACAATAAATAATGTATATGTGTATAACTAGTGCTACATTTTTCTTTACTATATAATAAAGATAATGTAGTGCTGGTTTTAAATAAATATATGAAATTAATGGAACCGATAAAATAAAGCAATATTGGGTATGGAAATAAGTATTTTAATATTTTCGAAGCTGAAATTCTACTTACCAGATTGAACAGTATGCGTTATCCAGAAATACGCTAAGAACGCAAGCACAATAAGTATCAATAAAATAGTATGCATAGTAACGTGAAAGAAGCAGAACGTTACAATATTAACTATTACAACTAGAACTACAGTTCTCAAAGGCAATCCGGGCTTTTGGCTCGCATCTTTATAACTTATTGTAAATCTTTGCGAATTCGGCGAAGTCAAGCGATTTTCTATTATAAGCGAAACATTTATGCCGTTCACATTTTCGTGTTGTGTTACTTTGGTATTATTAGACATTTTAGTTATACTTTTAACTGGCCCATAGACTTTATCTTAGAAAATAAGAAGCCAAAGTGTAATACTTTCCAGTTTAACCAAAACTATATTTACTTATTTAATGTTTGTTATTAAGTATTGATTTCCGACCACAGACTTGTGCAAATGACATTGAGTTTTGACAGTCATAGACAAATTCTTATATTTAATTTATAATCTATATCCATTATTTCCACATCTACTTGATTAAAGTAGTAATCACTTAAAAACACTGAGTAATTTCTAGTTGATCAAATTTATTTAAAAACCGCAAATATATTGGTACAGGCAACACAAGAATATATAAAGAAAGTAAGTAAGTAACAGCCCATTAACGTCCCTCAACTGGGCACCGGTCTCCCCGCTCCGAGAAACGAGGGTTTTTAGAGTATAGATCCACCACGCTGCTCCACTGCGGATTGGCAGACATAGTACACAAGTGCACTCTCTATTCCTTCACACTCAAATTCCGATGTGACGGGAATCCGACACGATCGGAGAGAGATCAGGCGCAGGACCGACGGCTTAACGTGCTCTCCGAGGCACGTGGGTGGATCACACCGCCAACTTCCTAACTTCAACAAGAAAATATATTAAGTAATAATAAATAAAATATTTTATTTTCAATGTGCAATGCCTAACACATAAGTAATTACGAATTATGAGCGCACATTGGATTGAAAAAGTTTCTCGTTGACTCTCGGTTGTGGTGGTGGTGCACTAGAAATCTGGTGTCGTGAAGTCCAAATAATAAATTTATGTACACAGAATAAAATCGTGTCTAGGTATCAATACAACAGTTCAAAAAGCGATTTCTCAATGCCATTATTTATCTTTTAACTGTTATTTACTTTTCCTAAAAGAATCATTGATACTGCAACCGCCAAATAGACTTTTGTCCTATAATTACTTAAAACTCTGATATAAAATATTTTGGGTATATAAAATGTATATAAAAGCTTTAATACTCACATTCTAATTATACACTTAAGAAAAAAGACAATCAAGGAATTTACATACAAACGTTTACATGAAATATTTAAGCCCACGTCGTTGTTTTTATAAGTATTTACTGATATAGACATGTTTTTATTGCAAGAAGTGCCAAAAAACAAAGTAACTATAGCAACATGAATACAAATATACGACGAATGTCAAGGTAATTACATGTACGTACCCTAGTATTTAATAGCGAACTAAATTAGTTATTGACTAGCTGCATTACGAGTCGGTATTAAATAATTGCTGTATTGCAGTTTACTGCAATACTGACTTGTGATTATTATCTTAGCTTCTCAGTATGGAGAATTTGGAGAATAATGCTTGGGTATTCGATTCTCTTGTTGGGTTTCTGCACGGACCTGTATGGAATATACCTTTACAAACATTTATTGAAGAAAAATCTTTACGTGAGTAATAAGTAAAGACTAACTCATTGCTTTTTATACAGGGTTAAACCTATGAAATAGTTGTTATAGCATATTTCAAAACCGTTTAGATATCTGCATTTTTTTAGCTTTTGAGCCCACCGATGACGGGGAAGTATTAGACAAACCCGAATATAAAAAAATACATAATGAATACCGCAACCTGGTAAGTAATTAAAACAGTCCTTCAAATAGAATGTCCTAATTTGCAGATCAAAAATATTAATTTTCTCATTTGGTAGGTAGATGTGATGTTGGGTTCATTCATGGATGATATAGGTATAACAGCGGATCAATTTGAAGCCGCATGTCGTTTATCCGCTCATGATCTAGCTGGACTGCCTACGTATTTTCATAAACGACTATTCGAACAAATATGGGCGGCTAATGATTATGAAATGTTTGTTAAAATGATGACCCACAAGAACGTTGAGCTACAGTTACAGGTAAGTATAGCTATGTATTACCATTTCTATTAAATTATGGTAAGTGTAGTGATTCCTCTACAACATATCGTACCCGAACGGAACTTGTTTGGTGGTAAATCTTTAAAAAGGTAGTAATTAGACACCACCAAAGCCTTCCACTAGACCTTGAAAAATTAGAAAGTACAATTTGTTTAAATTTGCGTTGTTGCCTATCGAACCAGGTTCCTTTGTAAGCAAAGTAAGTGCATGCACTATTACGCTACGGAGGCCGTCAATGGTGATTTGGTAATCATATTTGAATCAACGACTTTACATTATTATTACTTCGTGAAAACATTACACAATGGGTCTCCAAATATTCCCATGTATTTGGTTCCAAAATCATCAATGAGGAGCAATGGTAATTTAGTAGTTAGCTGCTGTACTGTTATTATAAGCTATTTTGATATGATTTTGTAACATAGCGCTTGAAGCAGAAGTTACTTATAATGAAAATTAACATAAATTAAATGTAAGTCTTCAAAATAATTTCATCTGAAACCATATTTTATTGCATTTTCAAAAATGGCGCCAATATTGTACAGAGTAATAATATAAAGTATGACTTATACAGATAACTAATTTTTTATTTTGTATTTTAAGCATTTAACTACGTTTGTAATATTCTTATTGGGGAATAGAGTCTTAATATATATTTATTTACTCTCAGAAATATAACAAATGATTTATTCATGTTTATTAAATGAGCGCGCCATCACTGTACGTCAATCCCCTTCCCCCCAACGCCGAAGCTGGAGCTGGGAGGTATGGGATATCTAATCAAACACTAACCACAAATATCACAATTGCATCAGAAAATTAAAATGTTTTGTTTGAAATGCAGGCCCTCGAGTTAATTGAGAAGCGTTTTGGTATAATGCCTAATATTTTCGCATCAGAAACAGAGGATTTAGATTCTTCCCGCAGCGATGAAAGTTCTGATTGGCCAGACAACGACGACGTCATGACAGAGATTAAAAAGTAACACCGTTTGTCTTTAGTACTGTTTAAACAAGGTCGTGAGAGCAAGAACGGCATATCTGTAAAGTTAGGTTAAATGGATTAATAAAGGAAATCAATTTGTAAATTGTATTACAGGTTAACGGATTCCCCGTCTCCATAAAACTTATAATAAGGCGTTAGATATGTATGTAGCTACACACGTTATTCCCCGATTTTTGTTATCGTTCGTTTTTTTAAATTGCTATGAAGGTTATATTAAACACTTATTCTCATCAAAAAATATATACTATAGCATACTTTTTAGTATGCTATAGTATAAATTCTGTTTTAGTCCCAATACTAAAAATATAAGTCGTCCTTTCATTGCTGTCTCCATCGAAAAATAGATAACTAAGGCAGTTCAATTGCCCATATAGTCGCGTACTTGGAAAAGTTTGTAGAAAAAAAATTCGTGTATCATATGTGACTCATTGGATAGGGAACCTGTAAATGTAACGAAGATTATTATACTGCCATTCCTTAGCACATATATTTAGTTTTAGTTTTGGAATGTTCCCTCAGCATATATTCTTACTTAGTTTCCAAAATGTTGTTGGTTAGGCCCTTCTTGCGCTCGTGGCTAAAAATGAATTAACAATGTATGATTGTTTACAAATAATTTATTTACAGATTACAAAATGCCGACTTCATAGTTAAAGACAAATTAATAACAGTTGCACCAGAAAAAGTGATAGCTGAAAAACAAACTCTATTAACTAAATTGCAACACATTGAAAAGAAAGATGAGAAAATAGTTAACAAGTTAGATAACTTACGTGTTAAGGATGAAAAAGAATTGCCCAAGAAGGTAGAGGTAAGTACCAGCTATTTCAAAATAAAAGATATTTAAAGAGCTGTTTTCCTTTTTTAGTCACGGGCTTCGTGCAAAAAAAATGCATTTGGGAATGTTGTTATTTACTAATCATTCAGAAGTGTATGGAAGTGTGTGTATGTATGTATGTATGTTTTTGTGTATGCGTGCGTGCGTTCTTGTGTGCGTGCGTGCCTGCATGCGTGCGTAAGTGCGTGCAAAGTTGTTCATGTTCCTAAAAGTAAATTGTAATGCACATCTCAAGTACATAGTATTTAACTCCGTAGTATCAATGTAATGTTCTTTTATTTAGGTATAGAGTTATGTTCCATGTATATCAATTAATCCTTACAAAACTTTTTTATTCATTCTATCACAACACCACAATCTTATCGTCAATCCCTTCGTCCCCGCACCGGAGCTATAATTCAGTATAACAATTTCAACCAATTTTTTTATAATTTCAAAATAAACGCTAGCCAGCATGCGACTTGCCTTTACCCGTATAAAATTAATTTAAAAGGTAAGCGAACAAGAAATTCAAGCCCGGCAAGAATATTTACAACAACAACGCGACAAACTTCTAGCTCTTAAGAAACAAGTAAGAGAGAAACAACTGGACGCTGCACAATGTGACACCGATGTAGGAGGTAACTGTAGATAAATAAATACCATTTATCATTTACCACTTTCAGCTAAATGCATTAGAAAATATTACTCTCGATGGCCAGTTTATTTATCAATAGTTAATTAAACATAAAAATGACCTTTACTCTTCACAAGGTCAATCAAGGTTAAACCCAACACGCAAGTTAAGTTTTACTCAGCATATACATGTATTTAGTCTTTATATTTTAGGTTTAGATATTTAATTTTATTATCAGATGTTACAGACAAAATAGCGTTTTACGAAATGGTTTCGAAACTGTTAATGAAAATAGCGTATATTTATAAGACATTAACTGTGAAGTTAAACTCATGACATAATAAAGGTTAGCGCTTGTGATCACACCTGATGGTAAGTAATACAGTCTAGGATGGAAGTGCTCTAATCTACTAAGAGTCACTTTATCACTTAATGGTTTCTACACAGTATGGTACCGGAATAGAAATCTCTTGCTGGCGGTATGTCTTTGCTGATAAGGTGGTAGTGAGCTTAGTTAAATAAAGAATATTGTAATTTTGACTCCAACCAGACTATACCATAAAGATTGGTTACCAACGGCCAAACTAATGATGCTAGATTACGTGTGATACCGTCAAGTAACTCTATGGTTACTCTTTCAATAAGTTCATAGTTCTAGATTCTTATACATATAATTTACATTGTTTGTGTATTATAATGTTTCCAAAAGTTACCGCTGGAGCAATATGGTGCAAAATCCGATCCTTTGAGCATCATAAGTTAAGATCTATGTCCAGCAGTGGACGTTTATCGGTTGGACCGACGACCACGATAGTAGAACTATAGAAGGCAGCTAATTTTATAACAATAAACAAGCAGGCGAAGGGTCACAACATGTCTCAAGACCGAAATCAGCTCGTGTAGCACAAGCAGCACTGGCAGGGACCGCACCGAATCCGACACCTGATGCAATGCAACTGAGAAGGGCACTAGCCTCCAAGTTGAAGACCGAAGTCGTCGATATTAAACAATAATGTACTTAAAAAAACCAAGCATGGGAAGTCATGACTTGTGGGTTACAGATTACCCCACTATAACTATCAAAATTAATTATTATATATGATATGTATATATGCTACGTGTGTATGTAACTGAACTCATCCTAATCGGGTGAACGAATATTAATATTTTTAATTTAATCATATATGATCATGTAGTCTTTCAAATAAAATAAATGTATCTTATTATTTACTAACACTGTTTTACTATTAAAATACCTCTGACTCTAAATATGACTTCAATACCCACATTTTGACAACTGTAGTCAGTGACGCTTAGGGGTCACGTAGTATTTCTCAAGTCAGAACAATTGAAAATGCTATAGCTAATGACACTTAGGGCTGGTGTAGTACTTCTCAAGTCAGCTCAATTACAAAAGCTGTAGTCACTGACGCTTAGGTGTCACGACGTAGTGCTTTTTAAGTCAGCTCAATTATAGTAGCTGCACTCACTGACGTTTATGGGTCACGTAGTACTTCTCAAGTCAGCTGAATTACAGAAGCTGCAGTAAATGACGCTTAGTGGACATGTAGTTCTGCTTAAGGCAGGTCAATTACAAAAGCTGTAGTTGGTGACGCTTAGGCGTTATTTATTACTTATAAAGTCAGCTCAATTGCAAATGCTGTAGTTGGAGACGCTTAGATGTCACGTAGTACTTCTCAAGTCTGTATTTTAATAATAACAGTAATATATGGGCATATTACTGTTTTTTTTAAAATGTGAATTAGTATAAAATTCATATAAAATAAAAATGTTGATACAAAATTTCCACATTCTTGCAATGTACATCTCCCGATGATATTTTTTTAAATTAGAAAAACCAGTAGGTGGATAAAACTATAGTTTTAATCCCAATAATAAATATGAAAATGAATAAATAAAACAGGTGATTTTGTTCAGGATATTTACAAATGAAATAACTCTTTCGTATCGTATTTCCTTATATTTATATTGCTTACGTAACTAGTGACATAATATTAGCATTATAGTAAGCTTATTTATTTTACACAACTTGCCAATAGGTAAATCTATTTAATTTTATTCTGTGTATAAATTAGTTTTATGATGGTCATCCACCTAGACAGTTAAAAAATAGTTGTTACAGTCTACTTTTCATCTAGAAATCCATTTATAATTATTATACGGGGGAAGTTATTTCAAGGAATATAATATTCGTATAAATCTAATTGACAGCTAAACGCTATTAGACACGTGGATGTACTGACAGATTTCAAAATAATTGTATTACATAAAACATCTATTTACAAATTTCTCTGATACACCCATTCCACGTATATAATAATAAATTTGTTTTTTAGTCTCGCATTACTGTGCACATTGAACGCGTATTATTCAATTTCGTGGATTCACCTTTTATTATATGTATTGAATTTAAATGTGAAAGACACTCGGGCAGACATCAATAAATTTTCATTAATAAACATTTCGTTTTGTTACTAAACAGTAATATGTACTAAGTACCTTATTATGTACGTAGAAAAGTCCAAGTTCCTGTATAAAAACCTACCTATGAGATTGTGATATCTGTCCGAGTGATTATGACCGTCGGCGCATATTTTTTTACAAATTAATATTTTAAAAGATTATCAATACAGAGATCAAATATATCATTGTGAAATATAATAAAAAATTGATATGTATTCCTAGGGCAAATAGTCATGCAATAAAAATAATACGTTACATTACTGTAAACTGTAAGATCTTCCACGTATAGCCAATAAATATAATGACACAAAATCACGTATAAATTATATCACGTATAATACAAAAGTTACACACCAAATAAATTATTTGTTAAAAGCAAGCATTCAATTATATTGTCCTATTTGAGCGATTCTGATTCGATTCGATGTGACTGGATTTGTGACTTTATAGAATCGATGGCATGCAATTGCCTACGTAATTTTCATTCAAAGAGAATATTAATCATAAACAGACTTAAAAAAAGAGGCTAATTGGTCTGCATTTTTTTAAGTCAAAATTTCTATAAGCGACTTACTCGAGCCGTCACGATTGATAATGTAACGCTGGTACGAGTAGTCGGCACTTTTCAATAGGCAGTTTCCGATACCATGGATACCGGTTTTTAGTGAGTGCCTACGTGTCGCTGTAAATTTTTAGTCAATTGGGCAAATTCTTTTGGGGATCTCGTGACCTAGAGAGTAAGAGACGCCTGCGACACCATGGGAAACAACCAGTTGGTTTATCATTTTTTTATACTAATCCCAATAGATGTCGCCATGACCAAATTATTAAATAATTACATATATTTAAACTAAATTTTCCTACAGCATCCTTCTATACTAGATAAAAAATGTATTCTTTATCGGCAATGCGAAAAATAAATAAACCCAGCCGCATCAAATTTCAAAGCATCGCCTAAATAGAAAGATTACACTTGACATAGTAGCAAATTGCATAAAATAATTACCCTCTAAAGACGACAAAAACCACTAATTTCGTAATCATTTTGACAAACCATTGAGTTCAAATGTATGTATTTTTATGATTTGCGTTAATTCTGTTGAACCTCTAAATTAACCTAGCAGACCCGAAGGTTTGAAATCCTCCATGTATGAGTTTACTTTAATAACTTAAGAGTGTTAGAAGAGATAATTTCTTCATATTTTTTCACCTTTTCTCATTTTTTATTATACAAAACGTGTTAATACGTTTTGTTTTAGCATGCTAGTGGCATGATATTTATCTCACTCAAACAGACGAGGTACAGACGTAAAGAAATAGTGAGGCAAATGTACGATATTATATCCGTTTTCGCCGATTACGTACAGCCGCGAATTGGGGTCTTTTGGTATACACGTAATTTTTTTGATACTTAAGGCCGAAATAATTAAATATAATTTTGAAGATGATAAAGTGATATTCGGTTATTAGATGAACTATACATTGTAATTGTAATTACTGCACATAATAAATTAACCTTTCTAAAATTAGCGAATTCCCGTTTAGAGAAACCCAACAGAATTGACATTAGCTACCACAAAATATAATATTTGTGACGCATACGTAAACACAACGTGAAATTTCAATTAGCAATTGTGAAATACTATTTCACTGGTTCATTATTAACTTAAAAATAATCATCACAACACAGAACGGATGAAAATTTACATTAAATGAACTGCTTTAGAAGAATACTGACACTAATTTTACACGTGAGCCACTTGAAAATGGATTATTTGAATAAATCTGTGATATAATGACAGTTAATGGTGCCACAGTGTAATTTTTGCTTATTTGAATAGTTTTTTAAACATAAAAATATAGATTGTTCTGTTTGATTTGAAAGATATGTGACACAGTTTAAGAGGGATAAACAGCTATTTGAAAATAGCACAGTGTTTGAATCAACCAATGGCATAATGACAGTTTGTGGTGCCACAATGTCATTTATACAGATACGAAACATGCGTTTCTGACAAGAAAATACAGACCATTTTGGATGGTATTCCACCATTCAATGTCACTTATCTTCCATACGTTTTAATAAAATGGCAAATTGACAGTTTGTGGTGCCACAGCTTCATTTTGCCGTTTTTAATATGAGTTTTTACCACAAGAAATTATATAATGTTCTGGTTGTCCTTAACCATCATGAAAATAAACTGAATTGTGATAATTCATCTAAAGCAGTGTTATATGATAAATTGCAGTAACAGTTATTTATGTTTCAAAATATAATAAACTCTATATATTTAACAAGAGCATTGAAATTGATTCGCGTTATACAAGATGAATCAAGGAAGATAAATATTACAATAACCTACAAACGGTTACAGCAATTCGTCAATAATATTAACTTAGTAATCTTCCAAATAACTTTGCAATTTGTTGTCAATTCTGCGACATCATTCTCTAAATTAAATCTATTGTAAGTTGGTTGAGGGATAGAAAATGTAATATTAAATCTGAATGGATAGCGAAATGGCGTTTTAGACTAAAGAAAAAAATATTAAGATTTTTGAATAAAAGACCCGTAATTAATGAATTTTAGATTAGAAAATCGTCATTAGAGTTGACACAAATATCGGATTATTTATGTAAGTTAAGATCGATGAGTTTGGGTGTTTTTTTAACAAGGTATATCTTTGTATATATATCATAAACGAATGGAACAATATTTATGAATTTTTTTGAATGTCTTTAAATGATTTGGATTAAAAATTAGACTCATTTTACCGATAAGTAAAATTGTACATTAGAAAAAATCTATTTTTTTTTTCCTAGAGATCTGAATAGTAAAAGTGCTTTTCCTGTATCAAATAGCAACTGTATTATAAAAAAAAAGATTTTTTGTTTAAGAAATTAATAAGATAGCTCAAAGATTGGATACAACACGGCCCTTGTTAAATCTAATCTATAGAAATAGTGTTATATATAGATCAAATCTTTAACCTATCTTGTCATTATTATTAAACCCACAGATTTTTGCTAAACAAAAAAAAAACAAAGTTATTTAGAAGAACGACAATATACAAATCAATATTGCGACCACAGTAAGTGATAAATCGATCGCCGATACGAATTATATTTAAAAAAATCTATAATTGTTATATACATCGTTATCAATAAATCTATACACATTTCGAAACGCAATAAAATAAAATGTCCTTAATAAGATACCTTTTATCACATTATATATAATTTATATAGCGTTAAATAGATAATAGCGAAGCAAAGATGGAGACATACTGACAGAATAAAACGAAGTAGGTAAATGCATTTTGCACTCACGTCATTAAAACATGATATTAGGTCATAGACTGCGCATTTTTTTAACTCTTTAGACCAGATTGGCTTGGAGAGTAAGCTGGAGAATGTGTGACGAGAGCGTTACGAAAAGAGTGATCGGGCGAGGCGAACGGACGGCGATTATAATAAATTTCAATATTTGATCACTCGTTTTATTTGTAACTATATTGAAATGATAGAAGACGTAAAAAAGCGAGTGAATAAAAACAGAAAAAATTTAATGTGACTGGTATGAGAACATCACATAACCCTTTCCAATATATACGACCATTTGTCTGCGTAAAATTATTCACGTAACCACAAAAAATGGAAAATCAGTTTAAGGACGATAACGTTAAGTAATAACGTTGATGAAAAATTGTTGTAGTTGTGAACAATGTATTCAGGCCGATCGCGTCTCTCTATCGGCTCGGCTCAAGCGAAACGTGACAATGAATCTCGCTTTTGCGTACGTGCAACCGGTAAACATCGATGTATAAGATGTTATCACGTCATAAATGATTAAATATCCCCATAGAACGATTCCATGGTCATTGTGACAAATTAAGCAGTTTACAATTACACATTTCAATGTCATTCAAGCGATATTTCTACATAAAAAATCTCAAATCCACATTCATCACCGTCTTTGTACTTTTAGTTACTATCATCCAGAAAAGTTAAAATTATCACACATACAAAACCATGGGCCTCTTAACACTAAAACATATGAAAATCTCCATACTCAATCTAGTAAAGTGAGACTGCTTCACACATTATATACATTAATCTGGACATACGATAAGCTAGAGCTATTCTGTCATTGAATCCTCAATGGAGATAATCTATACTAATATTATAAATCTGACGTGTAATTCAAACTTTCTATTGTGGATTAGCTCTTTTAAGGAGGAGGATATAGGCTATAAAATATCATATCTAGACCTAAAAGGGCAGAGAAACAATGAAAAATGTTATAAAAACGCGTCTTTTGAGAGCTTCCATTGTTAAAGTTACGCAATGACCATCTATGATGAAGATATTTCTGTTAGAATGGTCTCAAATTTCCGCGAAGCTATCTGTTTATCTTTTGAAGTTGATTCGGTGTAACCTATTTTTTGTGGTAATGACTTTTTCTTTCGTAATCCTCAGTTACATGGCGCGTTAAAAGCTGTGTTGGCCAGCTAGTAAATTGTAATAAATACAATTGAAGACATAACTGATGCTTTTTAACATAGCCTGCTCGAAGGAGGGAGATTTAAAATCCCCCATGTATGACGTTTAATTTACTAACTTGAGTGCTAGAAGACCTACTTTGTTTATATATTTGTAATTATAGAATTGTAAAAAAAATATTTTCCCGTTTTTTATCTAATATTGTCGAGAACCCAAATCGTTTTAAAATACTGTTTGTGATAATAAGCCCAAATAATTGATGCGCAATTGAACATCTATATTCCTATTACGAACTGCTAGTGACTTTGTTATTTCTGATACTTAACACGTTATGACTCAGCTTCAGATTTCAATACAAAGGAACTGGGGTCATTATAGTACGCCCGTTCGTATCACGCGGAATTCTTTAAATATTTAAAATAAAACAAAATAAAATGCCTTGAATAATGGGTTTCTAGCGCATTTGCAAACAAAATCTCAAACTCATCTCCTGTTTCATGTTCACAGACTAGTCGTCTTTAATATTTCTGTAATGCAAAAATGAAATTTATATAGATGCCATCAAAATAATTATTTATAATACAACAGCAATATTGTGATCAAGCATATTAGTCTTTCTATAAAAAAATATATATTATCTATTACGAAGCTTTCTCGAGAATGATTATTAAAAAATGAAACTGACTCACTTAAACACACAATCTCATAAAAAAACGTTCGCAAAGGCAACTTCTGACTTCTAATAGCTATATAAAAGTATTGAAATGCAAAAATCAAACACTTCAGGATGATTATTGTTAATTATGACGATGAACGCAAGTTATGTTATGTCCTGGTGTTTAAAACAATTTTCCTAAAGATGAAGCATTAAGAAAACATATTAGTGTGGACGTTGCCTTACATAGCGGAAGTCATTTATATTGTTAATCCAAGACTTATCGATACTTATAGCGGCCATTTATTGAATTCATTCCTAGTTGTAAGTGTGCTATATTAAAATGTCATATCTAACGATATAAGGACATGCATACATAAACAGTCGAACCTGCATAAGACAGAAACCTCTGTAAGGAATAATAATTGTCTGGCGTCGTCATTTTAGGCCTCTAAAACGTTTTTTATGAGAGAAATAGAAACCTCCATAAAAGTCGTGAATCCTCTAATATTAATGAACATGTGCCGGTGCTATTTATTTATGTTTATTACACATTAATCACACATGGCACCCGTTTCTTCGGATCGGAAACGTGGTCGCTGACTATGGGCCTCATTCGAAAGCTCAGAGTCACTCAGCGTGCGATGGAGAGGGCTATGCTCGGAGTTTCTCTACGCTATCAATTCAGAAATGAGGAGATCCGTAGCAGAACCAAAGTCACCGACATAGCCCTACGAAACGCGAACCTGAAGTGGCAATGGGCGGGGCACATAGTTCGACGAACCGATGGACGTTGGTCCGGAAGGTGCTGGAATGGCGACCCCGCACCGGACGACGGAGGGAAGACCCTCCACAAAGTGGACCGACGATATAAGGAGGGTGGGTCGCCGGTAGCCGCTGGAGCCAGGCGGCGCAAGATCGGGCCTTGTGGGCATCATTTCGTGAGACTTATGTCCAGCAGTGGACGTCCATCGGTTGAAACGACGACGACGACGATGACGACCTGTTTGTTTCCTAAAATTTCGGGGAGATTAGCAATGTTATTGTTAATTGTACTGCAGTTGACTAATAGCGAAGACATATTCGTTCCTACATCATGTCTTAAATTAAATTCGTGAACACGTTTGAGTGTCGAAAGTCGAAAAAAATCGAAAGTGAGATTGATTCCCCTTATAAAAATCCAATAAACTCGTATCAGGTCTCATTGCTCTGAAGGATACGGACATTTTAAGAGGAGCCGACATTCAGTTTCCAGAAATTGACTCCAACAATAAAACTTCTTTACGCACGCTTCACTTGGGGAGTAAGCTGGCGAATGCGTGACAACAGCGTTAGGAAAAGTGTTATCAGTCGAACGGACGGCGAATTTTTTTTTAATTATGGTTACCATTTGAAACTATTGGACCTATTTGGTAGGATATTCAAAAAGAATTTGTAGGCGAGATTAAAAAAGGAGAATCAAAGAAAATAATCTTAGTCAAGTTGTTAACACTTTATACACTAAGAAAAAAACTTTCCATATGGAAAACTAAATGCAAACAATGTCCCCAAATATTATATTGTAACAAATTTAGTACTTTTTCACATAGTTATCAAAATCCTCTTTTAAAAATACTATATATATATTTATATTTACATCATACAAAATTAGCTAAAATATAATTAATTAGGAGTGTAGATTTCACTTTAAATAATACTTTTCGTCTGAATAGTTTGTACTTTTTTTAACGAGCAACGGCCGAAGCCTTCCAGTCCTAGCCTAAACAGAAAATAAAATTTCTTGAATTCTGCCTCCATTATACTTTTTATCAATTTCATATTTATTTAATGTAACAAATATAATTACTGAAATGTTTTAAAGAATAAATCTTTTTTTACATGAAATCAATCATAAATTATAACTCTGTAACAATAGAAATGACCTCCGCTTTCACATAAATACGATAAAACATATTACTAAATAATAAAATAACCAAGAACTTAAAGCCCGACTTTGAGCCTTAAAATAACAGACTTAAAGGTAACTATATATATATATATTTAGATAAATTGTTTTAAAACCCAAAAACTGAAATTCGAGTATAATTTGAAAACACAGTTAAAATTCAAATTTGAATGGTGTTTTAGAATATTTGGTCCGAAAATCAATAATTAGGACCACAAAATAGTTCACTCTAATGCTGGGAAGAACACGATTTGAAAATCGGTTTGTAAGAATAGCCGTTTATATGCACTCAGCCAGTAACAAGGTCCCACTTTAAATGAGGCAAGGTGTATTGTTGGTGTTGTTTTAGTTTTAATCTCAGCAATTTCTTTAGAAATAACTATAGATAAAACAAAGTATCTTATCATAGTTGTTTTGAGGTATATTTTCAAATAACGTAATTATTTTAAAATGTGATTTAAATCAGATTAAGATTTTGTTATATACAAATATGTGTATGAGATTTTAATCTTCTCTAAAGTCTCCGCAGCATTTCTTCCCGCTTACACCCTGCTCTATATAGTATAGTTTACTGAAACAATATCCGGAAACAAAATTCGAAGTGGTACAAAATAATTTTGAGGTACTTCATGCATGTTCTACCCAACACTAGTTCAGTCGTTGGTCTGGTTATTGTATTAGAACTTTATAATCAATATTTGAAATTATTATATGAATTAGCATAATAAATAAGAACTCGCATCACCGTTCCACTTGAAACTTGTAATTAAATGTTATAAAAATTATTAAAGAAATATCAAAGATTAATACAGATTAATTGGAAGCATAGGTTTTACAGAACTTACGACAGATGTCGCTAATTTTGCAGTGCCATTAAAATGTCTCAATAACATTTATGAATATGTATCTAAACTTTTAAATCAATAAATTCAATGCATTTAGTTAAATTATAAACTCGCCACGAGGCATTCTTTAACGACCTTCTGATAAATGGCGCTATTGTTACGGTGCCATTAAAAAGTCGGCGTAACCTTTATGAACATGTATCCAAGCTTTTAAAGCAATAGATTCAATCTATTTATTCGTTTTAAAACGGCATTTTCCGAAGATTCGATAAATCACGTTATTCTTACAGTACCATTAAAAGGTACGGTTAATGTTTATGAATGCGTATATAAACTTTTAAATCAATATATTTGATATATTTATTCAATTAATAATTTGGTTGTGGGGTCATATCCACGACTTCTAACCGATGGTGATGTTTTACAGTGCATTTAAGATGTATGATTTACGATTATAAACGCGTACTTAAATTTTTATATCGATAGATTAAATCAATTTATTCACGTAAAAAGAAACTCGAAACGAGGTGTCATTTTCCGAACTTCTGATAGATGGCGTTATTCTTACAATGTCATTTAATACGAATTTAAATCAATGAGTTTCATTTATTTTTTCAATTTAATGGTCACTCAAGTTAGTCCCTCATTGATAATATTCCAAGATTAATGTTTACGAAAAAATATCTAAATCTTTTACACTGACGTTTGACAAATGGCGCGGGTTAATGACTTATTATAACCATTGAAAAGGCACATTTAAACCTTTGGAATAAACAGATTGACCTATTCATTCGTTTTAAAAACTCGTAACGGGGTGTCATTTTAAAACTTCTGATACATGCGCGTTATCAACGTAAGTAAACATCATAGTATACAAAAGCATATGGATTTTTAGTAGAAACTCTCAAGAGTTTCAAAGATATATATTTAAGTTTACGTAGATACTATTTATTGCAATAAATATAGTCCCCGCCGATGTAGATCTTTAACCTAGCCAACCCAAAAGAGGGATTAGCAGTCTCTCATGTTTAAGTTTTAATTTAATAAACTTGAATAGTAGAAGAGTTACTTTCTTCATATATTTTGTAATCATAAAAGTACTTTTTGATAACAAAAACGAATAATTTGATACGCAAAATTTCCATTTCTTATTAACAGGAATGTAAATGTTGCGTATCAAATTTTTATTTCAGTTATCACGTTTTGTTTTTGTCTCCTACTGTACTGTATGGAACCGCCACTGTATAGAAAGAGCGAGACAAATGTACTACACTGCTTTCGTTTTCGCAGATTTGTACAGCCGCGTATGTCACTAAGTCGCCTCGACGTAACGGTATGCGCTTGATGTTCCGTCGACTCTGTTTTAGATTTTCTTACAAATGAACTTGGGTCATTTGGTACTCCCGTTCGGGTCGTATGTATTTTTTGATACTAAGGGCCGGAAAGGTTAAATCAACGTCTTTCATGTATTCATTGTAAAAACTCGGGACGGTGCAGCATTACTGAATTTTCAATAGATAGCCTTATTTGCGACGTAATTCACTATTACGAAGGCATATTTAAAATCTATATATTAATTGGTTTCAGGTATATTCATTGTATATACACGGGCAATAGTTCTTGATTCTCACGGCATTCAGCACAGGTGAGGCGAGACCTCGAGGTTATATTCCTTGAAACATTGTATGATGGAATGGTCACTACGCCAGCCGCGGCCGTTTCGCATCCCGTTCTTCCGTGGCCGCGGTACTGGTTGAGCTACCGCTGGATGCACCACCATCTTCCTCCTCATCAGAATCACCATCGTAATCAACTAGACCCTGTGAAATCATAGAAAAAACGAGTAAGTTACGGCCTATGAACATCTCAATGCTGGGTAAAGCTTCAATGCAGAGAGCGTTTTTGAAAATTAGACCCACCGCGCTGCTCCAATAAGGCAAGTTCACAGACTACCCCTAAATGGCTCCAGAAATATGAAGGTGAAGAATGAATACTCTCTCAATCATTACTTTTTTGAATTTATGTCAAGACAAAACGATGCCCTCCCCCCTACATATAAAGGATCAATGAAAGCTTAACTTTGTATAAGAGTGTTTCCAATCAACAATCTTTACCACTATTGATATGTTTTTTTTAACATCATGATTTAATTAACTTAATAAGAAAAACTATGACATAGGTTGATATACGTATCAAAATTGCAAAAACGTGTAGATACAGTATAACCGTTTATACGTAGGGTTCATAGGTATGTGCGTATCATGCATGCATGGGGTCTTTTGGCATCCTCATTTGGATCACACGAAATTTTTTGACTCTTAGCGCCGGTAAGTTTAAAACGGCGTCTCCTAACCCACAAAAAATAATTAAAACACTTTTATTAAATAATAATAATATCGGTATAACAAAAAAACAATGTAAACAACTGTAAAAATATATCATACTTTAGTAATATCAACCCTTAACAAATTAGAGCAGCAAAATGCTTGGATGTGTTTGGACTGATTTTGAATTCCTACTATAAGTTTACAGTCTCCTTTTATAATAAATATATATATAGCTCAAATTTTCACTCCTCAATTAAACACCCTATATTTATCGATTACAGTTCAAATAAATGTTATTAAACTTGTAGTGAATGATATTTGATGTTAATCCATTTTATTAAATAAATAATTGCATGTGAGAAAAAATTTAGATAGATAGATCTCTTTATTGCATTCTACATTGAAACAATAACTTACTTATAATTTAAATAAAACAAAACATACACAAAAAATAAAAAAAAATACAGCTTTTTGTATGGAAAGCCCACATAAAAGAAGCTTTAAAGCACTTTTTGATTTTGGGATCAACCCGTTAATGGGAACAGAAAGTTCTGGGCGTATGTTTTGAATGTGTTAGTCCTTTAAACCATTAAGCACAACTTGAAAAATTCTTTTTGCAAAATTAACTCCTCAATTTTGATACATTAACAGTATATATTGGAGTTACACAAAAGAAGTTAAAATATAATTTGGGAAAAGAAAATTCCAAGTACTCAATCATAGCAATATCAGTAATTATAAAAAGCGCAGTGACGCCTGCTATAGGAAAGAAAAAAAAGTTACTGACATATACATATATAGAATTATCTTATGCTTATGTTACGGTAATTCGTTTATTAATAGATATTAATATATAATATATAATTCGTAATAAATAGATTTCTTTTAAACTTAGAAACTAGACAAGACATTTTTATTATACCACTAAAATATATGTGGAACTGAGGGCTAGAACAGTCCTTATTTAAGATTAGTTGAGAAAATCAAATTGATTTAAAAAAAATATTATAAGAATATATTGCAGTCAACGTCTCATTGGTTAATCACACTGTTAAATAAATTTTTATCTATAAAAAAATGTTTTTAGAATGTTCTCAGATCGTAGTAATAGATATTAAAAATATATCGCTTAAGACTGTTCTAACACTCATAACTAAAAAATATTCCCCATGCAAAATCACATGCAAGCCATAAATCGTAAGCTAATCAATAATGAAATCTAAATTACATTATCTTAACTGGCTTGAAACAGGGGAATTAATATCCCCCATGTATGAGTTATAATTTTAAAATTTGAGTATGAAAAGAGTTACTTTCTTCATATTCTTTGTAATCATAAATTAAAAAGCAATAATAATAAATAAATAATAAAAGGTAAGTAAAGGTAAGTAGCAGCCCATTAACAAGCCACTGCTGCTACTAGACTGCCTCATTGGTCTAGTGGTTAGCATGTTCGACTACAGACATGAGGTCCTAAGTTCGAGTCCCGGGTCGGGCCAATTAAAAAATGGATATTGAGTTTCCTAATAAGATTTTCTCAATATTAGCCCGAAGTTGTTACGTTGGCGGTGTGATCCACCCCCTTGCCTCGGCGAGCACGTTAAGCCGTCGATCCTGCGCCTGATCTCTCTCCGGTTGATTCGGATTACCGTCACATCGGACTATAAGAGTACACTTGTGTACTATGCCTGCCAATCCGCAGTGGAGCAGCGTGGTGGGTCTATGCTCTAAAAACCGTCTCTCATATGAGTGAGGAGGCCTGTGCCCAGCAGTGGTAAATAAATAATATAAATAGCAAATAAAATTATGTTATCAGAAGCGCAAACCGTTTTAAAATATTGATTTTGATTGTTAAAAAAAATATATAATTGATACATCCTCACACTCTAAGAAACACCTCTATCTATCATGTTCCGGTGACGCTGTTTCAAATTTCCATATAAATGAAATGGATGTCTTTTTGTGCCCCCGTTCGAATCACGCATAATTTTTTGATACTTTAGGTCGTTAATTTAAATACTACATTTGTTTTATTAACTAAACTCAAATTCAAATTAAATTCGGTTAAAATATAGTGGTGTACATTATAAATGATGGCTAATTATTAAATTAAATTAAATGAAAGGATAGACAGACAAAATGGAAGACCATATTAAACTATCCATCCAAATGCCTACTCAAGTCTACAAGTAGTTGAGAGTAACCTTAATAATTTAGTCACATAATTAGAATTGGTGAAAGTGAAAGGGTTTACCTTATTAATGATAATTCAGCTAATCGCAAGACAAACAGAGAGTGCACACAAACAAGAGCCCACATTTAACCATCCATCCTAATACCTACTAAAGTAAGCTGTGTACCACTATGATGCAAAGCGAATGGGGCTTTAATCTTATTATTGGAAAATTTGTTAGTCCAAACACAAACGATGGTGAACAGACAAAACGGGAACTCACATTTAGCCATCCATTTAAACACCTAATCAATTTAAACCTTACAGCTTTGTTGCCTTAACCTAAAGCAAGATCTAGTGCAAGTCAAGGAGTAGTCTTATAAATTATATGATCATTCAAAAACACAGAGAGGGTAAACACACCAAACAGGAGCTCATATTTAACCACCCCTCCAAATAACCAATTCAAGTTAATTTTGCTTAACCTCAAGGCCAAAACATGTTATCCCTGAAGCTAAAACTGGTGCAAGTGAAGGGGTTTACATAAACAATGATAATTCGGTTGCATAACACAAAAGGAGAGGCTCAACAGACACATTAAGACACTACATTAAACCATCCATCCAAATACCAATACAAGTTAACAAGGCTATTATGCATCAACCCTGAAGCTAGAATTGATGCAATTGTAGGGGTTTAACATACCCAGGATAATTTGGTTAATCTAAACAAAAAGAGAGGTAGGGTAAACAGACACATTGAGACACCCACATTTAACCAACCATCCATCCAAATACTTATTTAAGTTAACTCTGGTTAACCTTAAGGCTAAAACGCCTTAACCCCGAAGCTAGAATTGGTGCGAGTGAAGGGGTTTACCTTATTGAGTAATCTGGGCGTGGATACCTGAACGTCAGCGTGAGGCGGTTTGGTGCTGGCGCTTAATAGTACCCTGCTAGGGCCGTTTACACTCTCGCTGCTAGAACACACCTTCTTTTCAACTATTTTTCCTGAAAATTAAGTATTCCTTAGTTATTGATAAGTCTAAGTAAAACAACATCAAAATTTCAAACGTTGATAAATAGTCTATTTATCTGTAACAAAGCTAATTTCAAAGAGGCAATACCGGTTAAAAACTCAATAGTTACTCTGTAAAATATAGTTTTTGTAGGATACAATGTGTAATGTTTGGCTGAACTGGAATGAAGTCCAAACTTTTATCCATTAAATAATCTACAACATTATAATATGCCTTTAAAAAAAGAATGATTGTGTCAATTTCTTAAAATTAAGTACTGATCAATCCAAAACTGAGTAGTTTCTTGTTAAAACTGTATTCAACCTGATAAACAATTAATGAATCTTCTGTTTCCCACCCTAAAATATAGCATTGCAAGTTCGTAAATTAATAATGAATCAAGCAAGTGACTCAATACACAATGTTCTACTCATACATTACTGTTTCAATCACATTTTTAAATTAACAAAATTTTAAATTAAAATAAAGCCTTTGTTAAATATATAGGTAAATTTTGTTACAAAATATTTTTTGAAATACTTAAGGCAACAGCTACCTCTTTTAAATTTTCATATGACAGCATGTCTTATATAACATGCAAAAATAGTATGTATAAATAATATATTGAACGTTTGTTGACCTAGCCAGCCTGAAGCAGATATTTTAAATTCTTCAAATTTTAATTTAACTTTGAATATTACATGTAATTATATTATATAGAGAAACCTTTTCCCATTATTTAATGCCGAAAGAACAAAACGTTTAAAAATACTTTTGAAGTGAAACTTCTTTAGGTGCATGAATATAAAATGGGTAAAATTGGAGATGAATCACGTGATTAGCATCATGAAGATGTGCAGCGTTTTTTATGCTAATTCGTTTGAGGGTTAGGTAATTTTAATATTTACAAATAACATGTGGCAATACTATTTTCCATAAAATATAAAAAAAAATTCACAAATTCTCTTTTCTAAATAAAAAAAAAAATAATTATTTCTAATATTGACAAAAAACACTTGCCATTTTTATTTACATTTCATCATTCCAATAAATTATTTGTATTAATATTCGACATTAAATTTTAATGACAATTAAATTCTTAACATATCTTCCTCTTCCCTTTCCACTAAGTCTCGAAAATCTAAATTTTTAGATTTGTATAAATATAAACAAGACTTAGAATTAGTTTGTCAAAGAAGTTTCACTTCTGACATATGTACTTTGTACGCACGAATTTTTTGTATAACCAAGTCCCAAAAAGTTGATATGCAACATCTGCATTCCTTTTATTAGCTAGTTTTGTTTTAGAATGCCAGTGACACGTAATTTAGACCTTTACATCATGCCCTATAATAACCAGTTTGCTCCACACAATGATTCATATATCTTTATATTTATCATTCTTCTGTATGTCACTGAACTTGTCTTAAACCACTAAACTCACTCATTCACTTATCTTCTCAACAAAAGTTTTTAAGTATGAATAAATATGGATTTTCCCCTATTGCCACGTAATTATGAACATTGGTGACACCGCACTAGTGATTTGATATTTACCGATCGCGTCCAATGCATGATGCGTATGCGTGTGCGAATGGGGTTGTGCAGAGTCGAGTGGCGCGTCGTCTTCTAGCTCGTCGTCATCATTGAACCACATCTCTTCTTCTTCGTCAGGCTGCCGTGCTTCCCGACGGTATCTAGTACGAAGTAGAGACGGTACTACTGCCTCTGCAACTGCAACACTGCCACTCACTGAAAAGTTGTAGGAAGAACGAAAATTAGTGTGAGATTAAAACCTCAATATGAAAGTAAAATCTTCATCAAAGCAAAATTAATAATATGTCGGAGTGCAATATAGTGCAATAGTCTGTGGAACGCTGGCGCCATCTTTCTATCGGCGTGGAACATAGTCAATAAGCGGCAGCCCCGCGCGTCTCTCGGCAGGTTTTCGAGTGGCGCTCGACTGGAGCAGTCGATTTCTTGAAACTGTCGCGTTCCTAGCTATTATTGTTAATGAGTTTGTGTAAATTGATATCGGACGCATTAAGTGATTGAACGTTATAATCTGAGTTAATTAGTAAAGTGTTTGGCGCGAAAGGAACCCTCGTAACTTTAGTTTTTAAGCCGATCTTGAGTACCGTCATCAGATGTATATTAGAATCAGAGTGTGGAAAAAAAAAATATAATTTGACGATTCAAAAGTGCTGTAATATGCCTACTTGAATAAAGATATTTTTGATTTTGATTTTGATTTTTGATTTGATTGCACAAACATTACCCACGAACGCCCACAGTGTAAGTAATTAAATTATGGATCCCATTAACAACGATGTCGGCGGATAACCCTACGCCCCTATGCTTTATGCTTCTCTCCTTCTCTCTTTTTCTCCGACAAATATTATTATTGTTATATAAGCTGTTAACCGTATTGCTGCTGCACTATTTTTTCAATGTCGCACTCTGTGCGGCTGAATTTTTGGTAAACCGTTCTGTGGTACGACAAACGAGATTTTATGTACTAACATAAATGTTCCTTCACTATGATTGGCGTAATATTAGGTCTTTCAAATTAGATATTCATAAAAAATCCTCACAAAAATGTTTGTTCCCGGAGGTTGCCACAATGTAAGGCCTTTTAAATTATATAGTCAACAATATTTGTATGAAGCAAATAAATAATCAGCTTTTATATAAATAGCTTATGCTAATTCCAAACTTATAAAATGTAAGTATTCTTAGTATAGCAATAAAATTTTAAAGATTAATTTTGAAATTTTAGTGTGTTGACGTCTACTTCACGCATAATGACGCAAGCTGTGGTCACTTCGAGATATCCAGGTATCTATTGACTCATCACGATATCTCTGGAATCATAAGACGTAGAGACTTGAAATTTGGTAAGAATATTCCTTTTGCCATTCTTAGCTGACCTCCAGCTAAGAATGGATTTTACGAAAATCCGGGGGAGTAAATTAAAAAATTTTCACATGAGAAAAATTCATACTTCATATTTACAAACTATATCTTTTATGGTACGTAAAACTTGGTCAGAAATTTGTCTTTTGATATAATGGAAAATATCAAAAGTAAATTTTAGGAAATTCCATCCTCATAGGACAGTGCGGGTATGTTTCTTATTTGTAAAACAATTTGCCTAAACTGATCAAAAGGCTACCAAAAATCATTTCACGCAGACAAAGTCGCGGCTTCATCTAGTAATATATATACGAGACCCCTGTACGAGAAAGATCTTTTTCACCAACCCCTCCATGTATTGGTGGGATAATATTAAAACGTAATAATACACTAGCTATATGGTAAAACGTTACAAATAAGACGTAATATTACGTCAACCGCAACAAAAACATCCGGTTTCTTCCTCTGCCATATACAATGATGTATTTAAGAAATAGTGTTTTCTATATTTAGGTTGGTTACATATCCTTTGTGTACAGTCCTTTTATAATTATATGTAGGAAAATTTAAATTACCTCTATCTCTTTCTTTTAATTTGTCCTGATGCTGGTCGTACCGCGTTTTCAAAGCCTTAAATGTTTGTACATATTCTACATCCTCTAAGATCTTGCCATAGTTTTCCACTACATGCGAACACAGTGACTTGATGTCTTCCAACTTAATAAACTCAAATAACTCAAGTATCGCTGAATCTAATAAGTTATATCTGAAATTTGTATAATTTTGTCTGTCAACAATGGTTAAACAACTTTTAATGTTGATTCATATTTGACATTGTAATGTCACACTTTCTGCTTTACTTTTTTTAATACTGACAATTTAGTGCTTGGCTATGACCTCAGCTGATGGTAAGTGTTAACACAGTCTAACATGGGAGCAAGCTAACTTTGCTGGTCTAATTTACCATTTATGGTTTCCATACAGGATCATACCAGAATGCAAATATTTTGCTTGGAAGTACGTCTTTGCTGGAAGGGTGGTAGGTAAAAAGCGTCCCACCAGTCTAGAACTAAACAAATTATTTTCTATAATTTCCCGTTCGGAGATCGAACCTACTATCTTTGCTAGTGAATCAAATCCCCACACTTTTACACTAAAGCGACTGTCAGTAGAGATCTAATAAATCCATTACCCACATCAATGTCGATGAATCATTGGGTATTATTTACTTTATTGAATACTACACAAAAAAATTTTAAAAATTAGAAAGGAAAGTTTAAACCTTTAGATTTAATTAAGAGTATTAAGGTGGAGGACAACAATAATAAAACCACTAAATATACACATATATAAATATGTCGCGTTGGCATTAAATTAAAAGATAATGAATTTGAGGGAGTACATTGAGTTTCAATTGGAAGAGTATTCTACAAGCATATAAAGGAATCTTGAAAAAATTTTGTAAAACGTACGAAACTTGTATATAAATTATTTCATACCACTTCCTATTAAAAGATATGTCTGCCTCATTGGTCTAGTGGTTAGCCCGTTGGACTACAGACATGAAGTCCTGGGTTTGAGTCCCAGGTCAGACCAATTCAAAATCAATATTGAGTTTTCTTAATATTTTTCAGATGGAGGGAAGTCGGCGGTGTGATCTATCCCCGTGCCTCGGAGAGCACGTTAAGCAGTCGGTCCTGCGTCTGATCTCTCTCCGATCGTGCCGGATTCCCGTCACATTGGACTATGAGAGTGAAGGAATAGAGAATGCACTTGTGTACTATGCCTGGCAATCGGCAGTGGAGCAGTGTGGTGGGTCTATCTTCTAAAAACCCTCTCTCATATGAGCGAGGAGGCCTGTGCCCAAAAGTGGGATGTTAATGGGCTTCTGTTACTATCAAAAGAGATTCACAGATCAGAACCATATTATATTGATTTATACTAACCTGCCATTATTCCTAAGGAAGGCATCAATTACTGGAGCAAATAGATTTCCTTTTATAATGTATCTGTTGTAATATTCATCTTTCAAAGCGATTATTTTCCTCATAAACCTTAGCGCGCCTAGCACTAGAAACGTGTGCGTCGATCTCATAAGCACTAAAATACGACGGAGTAGGTCCTGCAAAAAAAATAACACGAGTTGAAGGGGTGCGAAGTTTATCACAAAGAGAATAACGAACATAACATAACTAAATAGTGCTTTTTATCTCATTTTCTCCTACATTCAATCTTATGAATTTATGTCTGTCTCTTTTTCGTTTCTTCGACTTTCGAAACACAACGGTGCTAAAGAAATTTTTATATCAATAATATATGAAATTTAATGGCCCCTTCTTATCGGTTTATGCAATAAACTATCTATAAGACCAACTAAATCTTTGACCATTTTTAACAAACAAGTAAAAGCTCAGTCCCTGTCTCTACATGAATGAGACGAAATTTTTTTCCTTATCTTTTGAAGTTACACATATTTTGGCACGCTAGGGAAAAATGAGAGTAAATTGTTACAATGCGTGCGCCCACCGTCACAAAAAACCGACACCCTGAAGTTAGGTATAGTCAACACTTAAGTTTTTTCTATTGTGTCGTATTTTCTACAAATGTATGAATAAGGCGAAAGATACATTTTTAAAACGCTTTTTATCTTGTTACGTCAACAAAGTGTAACTTCTGTATAGTTATTCCATAAATTGTGTATCTATTTACTGTGTGATTATTCCATAAATTGTCTTTCTATTTACCGTATGATTATTCCATAAATTTTGTTTCTATTTACCGTATGATTATTCCATAAATTGTGTTTCTATTTATTGTGTGATTATTCCATAAATTGTGTTTCTATTTACTGTATGATTATTCCATTTATTGTGTTTCTATTTAGTGTGGGATCATTCCATAAATTGTGTTTCTATTTACTTTATGATTATTCCATAAAATGTGTTTCTATTTACTGTGTGATTATTCCATAATTTGTGTTTCTATTTACTGTGTGATTATTCCATAAATTGTGTATCTATTTACTGTACGAATATTCCATAAACTATGTTTCTACTTACTGTGTTTATTCCATAAATAGTGCAACTATATAAAATAAATATTCCATAAATTGTTTACTGCCTCATTTCTCACCACACTTTACCCCTTCTCTTTTAAACAATATCTCTAAACCAAAAGTTGTCTGGAAGACATCACTACCTATCATCGCTATCATTAAGGCCGCCTTATTGTCCTTTTTTGTCTGTTATTTTAAGTGTGTTTTGTATATTTCTTATGTTGTATAATAAGTGTTATGTATCTTAAATCTGTATTGTACAGGATAAGACATATATACTCTTGAAAATTTAAAAAAAAACTAGAAGTGAATGTGAAAACTCACCTTATTTAATATGCACGTTTTGATATGGTATGTATGATGCTCTACACAGAATGACAGAAGTTCGAGCACCAGGCCCAGAAGTTGAACTGTATGATAGTCTTCTTTCAGTGGCTTTTCTCCACTTGTGTTTTCGAGTAACGGTGCTAAAATGTTATACAATTACAATTACATAATTTCACTAGTTATATTAAAGTAACGAAAAATACATTAATTACTGTACCAATGACTAAATAAATAAAATTTTTATTTGCTTTCAAACTTTTTACAATAAATAATATAAAAAAGAAGAAGAAATATATATCTGTGAAGCAAATAAGGTTTGCCACTCAGCTCGAAGCCGCCGCAAGCTGCGACGCTGGTTTTCAGGGAGAACCTAAGTTACTTCACAGACACCCTTGCGACAGTTGACTTAAAATTACAAAAGTAGAATACTATATTGAAACTATATCCTAGATTTTCAATACTAACGAAGTCACAATTAAAGAAGGAAAAATAAACTACTAAATGAAAAAACATTTTGTTACTATTGTATCATTACTACTAATAAAATAAACTTTTGTCAGGTATTTTAAGATTTATTTATTACTTTACTTACTCATTTATTATTATATAAATTATTTCTCCTAACTGAATGTTGATTAGTGGCCAATCTTGTTTTTTGATGATGCTGATTTATGCTGATGATAGTAAGTGATGATATAGTCTAAGATGGAAACAGGCTCACCTGGTGAGAGGTTATTTACTTCGAAAAGTGTCTACACAGCTAATTTTGCTTTTGGGAATTTGAT
The DNA here is from genome assembly GCA_015832385.1 of Elymnias hypermnestra. Taxonomy (NCBI): domain Eukaryota; kingdom Metazoa; phylum Arthropoda; class Insecta; order Lepidoptera; family Nymphalidae; genus Elymnias; species Elymnias hypermnestra. Next base: position 4,971,318 of record JACTOM010000939.1, read on the forward strand.
GAAAACATAGTATAAGTAAAAACTCACCTATAAGTGTTTGTATACTGTGCTTATAAAAGAAATTTAAGAAGTCCGCCTTTTCACTCTTGTTCACTGACGCTAACATACTTTCAGGATCTAACAAAATACGCAGAACACCCATTAACTGTACTGCACCGCCTAACTCAGGGTCTTGATCTCTAAGCATCTGTTCTATAACTATATTTAATAACATTTGTTCCTAAAAAAAAAAAACAAATTTATTACCTTTAACAACACTTTGTAAGTAAAATGTTTACTGACTATGGTTTAAAATGCACTGTTATATAATTATATAATGTCTATATAAATTAATAATATATAAACTTTAAGTCATCTGGGAACATTTATCATTATACTAAATATTTTTATTTATGTCACTACAATGTTTGAATTTTTAACATATATCACATATACATATAATTCTCTACTATATTACTAATAATATGAGGAGGGATCAAGATGTAGTGAGAACGACATACTCCTTGGTAAGAAACAAAATATATACTGGCAGGCATAGCTCAAATACAAATTTGTATTATTAATAAAGAAATCTCTTTTTTTCTGAGTGTAGTCATTTGTTTGCTTCGTGTCGGAATTTGTTCTCGAAATTGGAGAAAAACGAAGCGCTAGTCGTTGTTATATACCTCTGTTTAAAAAGTTAACGACGCAAGATATTCATTTGCAACATTAGGAGAGTCTGCTCTGCCGTATTCCACTGTCGCAAGGCAGCCAGCCTTTCTCAATCTCGAGTAGGGAGAACGAGCACGGAAGACGAATATCGTTGCGGACCTCCATCGATGTAAACTACTCAAGAAAATGTTTTCGAGGAGTGACAATCGGATACTTAATTCAAGAAACGGGCATTTCCTATGGAAGTATTCAATCTATATTGAAACAATGTTTGAATATGAGAAAAGTCTCCTCAAGATGGGAGAATGTTAACCGATAGTCAGAAACAAAATTGACTTCATATTTCGAAGATGTTATTGGACAAGTTTCGAGAAGATTCTGAAAACTTTTTCTTTTGTTACGAATAAGAATGGACGAAACATGGGTCCATCATTTTGATCCCGAGACAAAACAGCAATCTTCGCATTAGCTATCATCACCGAACCGGAAGAAGTTTCGTACCGTGGCTTCGGCAGGCAAGGATATGGCCTCAATATTTTGGGACTCTAGAAGTGATATTATTTATTCCCAAGTTGAGGAATGCCATCAAAGAAAAAAGGTGAGGGAATCCTCGAAGAGGTGTGCCGTTTCATCACAATAACCCGCGCACAGGTCGTTACTTACGATGGCTTCCATTAAGCAAGATGGCTTCGAATGTGTGGAACATACCGCTTATTTACCAGATGTGGCCCCTAGCTATTATTATCTGTTCCCCGAATTGAAAGAATACTTAAGGGGAATCAGGTAAGAAGATGATAACAATCCGATCTTGGTTTCCTTTTTTTTTGAAAGGGATTAAAGCCTTGGAAAAGCGCTGCCTTTGTGTGAATAGTTGTTATATTCTATCTCACTTCTCACTAATTTTACATCCCTCCTTGAATAATAAGATTGTATCAGTACAAGATTATTTAAATGGAACAAACAAGCTTTTTAATACTATCTATGAAACAAAACACAGTAAGCTTACTTTCTAATTTAAAAAAAAGATAATGTAGTGGGAAACTGCTATAGAATTAATAGGGTTTACAACGTGCCTTAAACATTTAGTTCTATATAAGAAACTTTGTGAGTATCCAATGTGTTTAAATTGCAGTTATGGCAATTTAGATTCTACAAATATTCTGGTTAAACAGATTTTACCATGAGAGCCATAATCATGTTTATAATGGGGTTTTGTGCCCCAACCTACTATAACTTATACATTACTGCTTTGAAAGAATAGTGAAACTTTTAAATCAATAAAATTTTAAAGAAGACCTGTTTGACAAAATAAATCAACCAATAACATAATGAATGATATTTTGTAATGCCACAGACATTCTTCCTAAATTAACCCAACCAATTAACTGTTAGATATGATGTTGTGTAGCATGTCAATAAAAAAACATGTATTATATAATAAACTTTGACCCTGTACAAAGCAAAAAACAAAATGAAATATAATATATGAATCATAACATATTATTTATGTACCACACCACAATTTTCACTGAATAATATTTGATATGTAAGTCAAACACCTCCTCTTTGTTTGACCTTCATGATGCCAATTTTATGTAAAAATTGTATGACTCAACTATAGGAAAACTACTTTTGTTTTTAAATGAAAAACATTGCTAAGTAAATTTGTAAGCAATACTAAAAAAAGTAATATTAACTTCTATTTATATCTATTGAAAACCCATGTAAAAAGGTGTTAAAATTACTATTATCACTTCGAATCTTAAGGTCATTATGTAGAAATGATCATTTAGACCTTTATGCAAGCATTTAAAACATTGCACTATACAATTTTTACAACTAAGAGTATATAAAAATGAAAGGCTTTTAAGAGTTCTCAAATCTTTAAAATATGATGATTACTTAACAAAAACTAAATAACAGTAAGAGTTTGTAGCTAAAAATAAATGTCAAGTCTATTTCATAGTTTTTACAAGGTGTTCACTACTGTGTTTTCAATACATACAGTTTTTTTTAATATAAAAATATCTTTTAATATAAGTTACTCCCTTAATCAATTTTCTTTCAAAAGCAGTCATAATAAAAATTTATTTTTATAAGTACCATACTGAAAGCAAACAAAGTAACCAGCAAATCCAATATTGTTCATCAGAATGAAAAAATTGACACTTTTAGACACTATTTCATTCTTAGTAAAAAAATGAATTTAATCAAATTCAAAAATCTTACTCCTATTCAAGCACCTTGAATCATTATATATAGTTTTTTTTTCTCACATTAGTTCTAATGTATGACTGATGTCGTTCTTTTGTGTCCTGTCCTGAGAGGAGCCCACAAAAACTCAGTCAGTTGTTTTTTTATTTATATACAGTAACTTTTAATGACTCATTAATTTTATGTAGCTTAATAGAATTTATAACAAGTTTATTTTTACTTATGTTATATGAGGTACATTCACTCTTTTTTTAAGAGTCAATATTTTTAGTGGCATTATCCTAGTGTTGTAAAAAGAATATTTTGCAGGTTACATGTTTGATTTCATATGTATTTATTAAAAAGCTATGATTACTACTATTCATAACAACACACACTATTTTTATTTATTTGTATAGATAATATAAAAAAACTCACCTCTTCCGTATTATTAGCCTGCTGTAATGTATAGTCCCTCACAACAGATGGTGAAAACTCAACAATATATGTCAAAATATCTATAGATGCAGTTTTTGTTTTCTGATCATCTATGCTTAGTGTTATTTCTAAAGCTGGTAGGACCCTCAAAGATACTAATGTCTTATAAAACGCATCTTTATCTTGCGGTTGTAGGTTTTGTGAAAAATTACAAAACTCCTTTAGAAAAAGCACTAAATCCCTCCTCTTGCTGTCCACTGTTTTATCATCGATAAGTAACTTAAATAGGTCTGTTAAAAATTTCTCATCCTCCTCAATGAGCTTCACTATTTCTACTTTATTAAAAAATATAAAACTGGACAATGTGCTTAGTAGATTATCTTCAAACACTGTTGGTGTTGGTAAAACAATTTCTTGAATGTATTGTACTCTATAAGTCTGATGGATCTTGGCTAGCAAGTCCTTATTCTTTATAGGAATTGCCTCTCTAAATTTAGCTAGCTCTCTAAGATATTCTCTATGCTTTTTAGGCTGTGGTAAACCAGGATCATATTCTAAACATCCAACAACATCAAATATAGTATCATCAGCAAACATTGTGTCAAATAGAGTGTTTTTGTTAAGGAGAAATATACTTTTGAATATCTCATACAAATGATGTAATCCCTCAATGTTTTCAATATCTTCGCACATGTGGAAAAGGTTGAGAAGCTTTTTAATATAATGTTGGCTTTCTAGTGCAGCTGCTAATTTATCTTTTCTGTTTGGTGATACTAGACAACTGTTGACTAATTCACTTATATCCTCCAATCGTCCCATTTCACATGCAGGAAGCTCTACTGGTTGTACACTGTCAGACATTTCATCAAATCTTTCATCTTCAGACTCCTCTACAATGTCTTGTGTAATTTCAACTGATGGATCTTTTCCTTGTACCTGTGTTAAAATTCTTTTTTTACTTCAATTTTAAATACATAGTAATGACAGATATTTACAATTTATAGAATAGTTAATATCTATATAGTGATAAATGCTGTTGATATTTTAATTTCTTAGTTTTGTACATATACCACATTACATTTAAGTACTTTCTCCTACAGCAATGACTTTCTGGATGAAATCTCTTCATAGAATCTTAATGATCCTATGTACACATTTTCATATTCTCTTATGTAAATCCCACAAATATATAGTGACTTAACTTTCACTGTTATTCTATTTTACTCACTGAGAAAGGAAAGATGAAGAAGTTTGGTATGAGCATTACTAAAGTATATTATCTATCTAATGAAATTAACAGTTAATTTTTTAAATGGTATAATTTAAAAAATAAATGTTGTATAAAAGCATGTACCTGGCAAATTTTCTCCCAAATCTCATCGCAACCAGCTTTTTCCTGAAAACTCAATGCCAAGTCAAAATTGTCTCCCTCAGACCACACTATCAGAGTATCCTGTTGTTTCTGATAAGCTGTATCAGGTTGTATCTTGCTCTCCAGCAGGAGAGTCCCATCCGACTCTGCCCTAACTAGCAATGAGGTCCCTTTCAATCTTTCCACATAACATGAAGATACATGGCCTGTTCCTCTATCATCCCACTGTCTGTCTGCATTCAGAGCGTAAAGTTTGACTCTTCGTCTTGTGTCTGTCATGTTAATCAACGCAACTATAACTATATACTCAAATAATTAATCAGATATTCGGGCACTTATCCTATGCACCGGCTTATTTGTTTATTTCACTCCCATTTGTATTAAAACTTATACACTTCTGCAACAATTCAATTTATATTATTACACATAATAAATTGCAAAATAATCACTATTGGTCCTGTTATTACTGTAATTAGAATCCCTTGATCTCTTAAGTTTTCATTGAAATCTCGATAGACATAGTATAAAACACTGTTTACCAAGTTATCCAATAAATGAATAATTTAAAAAACAATTCTTAAGTTAAAAAGTAATTTTTTAAATGACAATGGATCGCTAAATTATCGGAAATCACAAACAAAACAATACAATCTCTAAGCCTTTCACTATACTAAACAAACTTAATTAAACACACGAAATTAAACGAAAATAATACCCTCATGGTATATTCTTTCTCAAAACAGGATATTTACCGGAATACACATTATAGAATCGTCAAATTGACGTACCTTCAAAATATTAAAACATCAGATATCGCCATATTGGATTCACAACAACGCTTCGAATATAGGGGTTCTCAAATCAAATATATTGAAGCGCGAAATTTAAATAGTGGTACTGCAAAATCTCCCCTCTATAATATTTAGATTGAATTATATGTATTTGAAGTGAACTATGAATTTTTGAAAGCTTAACAAATTTCAATAATAAATATTTTGTCCGTTAATGTTGTTCATATATGTTTTAAAAATGGGAACATTTATTTGATAATTTGCAATAAGACGGTATGGTATAAAGTAGGTAATAGATAAAAATACTAAGTGGATACGTAGCACAGACTAATAATGTACGTATATTCTGTCTTAAACTTTAAAAATTGATATTATTCAAACCAAATGAAGCAATGTACATTACAGAATACATGTACATGCATTACACAAGTCATTATAATTTTTGTAATAAATGTATAAAACAATTATTTTTTTATATATGTTTTGATTTTCATCATTTTGTTTAAAAACTTCATTATGAAACCAGTGTATTGGAAATAATGTACTCTGTGGAGTCGAATAAATCGTTACAGTGCCTATTTAGTTACATTAAATTATTTGTACAATTAAAATATTGCTTTTATTTTTAAATTGAAAATTATTTTCATTATAAGTATTTCCATTTATCAAATGAGGTCATTATAATCATATCTTAATGGAAACTATTATCTATGTAATACTAAAATTAGATTATTTTATAAGCAACTTTATTTTTTTACTTAATCTCATTATATTTGTAAATTTTTAGCCAAACACACACACACACACACGTGTGTGTGTGTGTGTGTGTGTGTATAATAGATATTACAGATTTATTTCTATCCCGAATAAAAAATAACTAGAACATATTAGAAAGCAATTGAAAATTAATACTGCACTCTTATTCCTGTCGTGAGTTGACGTTCACTTAGGTGGAGTTTCTGTTTTATTGAAGTCTCAGTATTCAAACAATTATTCACTGGGAGATTCTATTACCAAGAGCGGTTTTTGTCTTATTGCATAGATTCTCTCATTTTCTCATATTTCTACTTTGCCACTTTCATCTGATTCTATTTTGTAAGTACGTTAAGAAGTTCACTCCATAGTTATAAGTTCCGTTACCGAACGCAATTAAGTTTGGCTACCATTTGCTATAAAATGTCAAACTTTTGATGTTTGATGTTATTGAACTAGAAGTTTGAGTTTTAGAAAAGCCTCCTGTTTAAAACAAGTTTATGTAAATTAGATTAAATAAATTACTAGATATAGCAAATTTAATCTTGTTTACAGAATTATAAATACATGAAATGTTCCACGAATCATATAGCTTTTAATGTGAGAGTTATGCATGTTATTGTAAAAAACATTTTTGTATTAACCTGTGTTTATAGATATACGAATAGTCTTGAAATTATGTTAAGTGTATTATTTATTGCGTATACTCAACCCTAACTGTGTTTCAAAATGAAAATAACGAGCAATAATTAGTATCAATGACAGGTGTCAATGTACTTGTCACTGCATAGAATTCTTATCTTTAACAGCAAAATAATACGTATATTGCTTTTAATACAAACATTCGACATCAATAATACATTACGAAAATTTTGTTTTTACAGTAGGATGCAGAGGGACCAATCTAAAGGCACTGTAGTTAGCAATACAGATTGTTTTTATTGTTAGGTGGTAAAATGAACACAGTATGTCTTATTTGAGTGCTTCAGAAAATGTGGGGTAAGCTCTTGTTTATGAAAAAAAATCTGTATTTAAAACTGTGTTATACATATATATAGTATCATTTAAAACCCTTGTGACAATGTTTCTAATTAAATAAAATTAATTGAAATTTAAATTTGTATCTTTCAAACATACTTTATAAAATTATTTGGAATTTAACTATTACTATGTAACATGTAGTTTACTAAACAGGCTGGGCCTGACAATTATGAACATTGGATCTGCCTATTTCAGAATGTTGTTATCTTGCTGGACTTATATAGAGTAGAAGGAATAAATTTTAGCAATGCATGCAATTTACAATACCTTGACTCCTTTAGATATATTTTGTATAAATAGTTTTGAATTATGGTATTATATAGGAGCAGGGACTTACAACTTAAATTATTCCCTGTAAGTCTTCATACATTCTTGTGGAAATTGTACATAATCAATAGAAATATTTAACTTTTTAAGTTGTCAGCACAGTTTTGTACTAGAATTGTATTTTAAATTACTACTACTTAGTTCACACTCTACTTATATATTTTCTTCAAATTTTCTATTATTAATAAAATACCCCACTCTATTACTTACTCTACTCAAGCTCAAATTATTAATGTTGTAGTGGGTACTTGATGTTATTACAGTATTGAGAAGGAATTGATGTTCATCCACTTATTTCTATTACTGTTTTAATGTGTTATAAAAAAAATCTTTTAAATTTTCAGTTTCAGTGGTATTGCCCAAAATTTATCAGATGGCAGTTGTGCTACACAATATAAAATGGCAGTGGATAGTGTTCCTGTGGGCTGTGGTAGTGAAGTAAACATGTTTATTCATGATGGCTCTGCTGATGAACAAGTATACATGCCACATTTGAGTGATAACTTCTTCCATACAAAATTTAAAATAGATCCCAATGAATTATATACATTTCATGACTCAGATGTTATTGCTGGAGAGATAACTGTCAGTCATACAGAAGACGCCCTTATTTTCCCAGACAATGTTGACATTAAAACAAAGTGTGAAGAGAATCATAACAAAGAACTAGATATATCCCATACTATACCAAATGGGATTATCAAAACCGAAAATAAAGAAATAGTTTTGAATGGACACTATTCACCTGTTTTGAATAGCGTAACCCAAAATCATATTGAATCAAAGACTATAAATGCCAAAGTTCAGAAAACAAAGACTCAGGCCAATAATTTTACTAAAGTGACTGAAGTACGGCGAGGAAGTGTTCCTAGCTTACAAAATGCAAGTATTTCAAGCTCTTCAAGTAATTCTATCACCAATAATAATGTTAGCAATGATAAAACAACTCCAGGGGCAAAATGTAATACTGAAACATTTTTGGATGTGTTTAAAAGAGAACAAGGGCTTACAGAGAATACAGTAACAATTAAGACTGAACCAACAGCAACTGGTTCAGTCGCCCCAACCAAACCTCCAATACCTACACCCAAAAAACCTCCACCAGGTAATACTTTTAACATTAGAATTTATTTATTCTGAGGCATTCAATTTTGTCTAAAATTACAACACATAAATGACATTGGTTGTAAATAATAATTACATAAATGATAAATTAGTCAGAAACCAATTAAAGTCCAAATAATCATTAATAGTCTGTTTATTACACACTTTGTTTAACTTCTGTAATGAAATGATAAAGAAGAGCATAGCAGGTTTGTATCGCCCAAAATTATACCTGAGATGAGCTTTCCTGTACTAAAAAGTGCAGTGATAGATTTGAAACAATAATATAACAATTATTTTTATAAAAACTATGTTAGTGGTGTCTGATGAACATTTGAAACTGTTTCATCTCAGAATGAGAATCCACATGTTTTATCAGATATGGTTTTTTGTAATATATGTATATATTGTAAAATAATGTTTATCTATATTAATGACAGGCTACATAGAGAAACATGTCTCTGCTAAATTTTATTAGATGAATAGCACCTTTAGGATAGTGTATTTTCTCACTTTATTGGTCAGAGTTTTCGTTTGTGGATAGTTACCCTTACCTACTAACATGTGCCAAAACATGTGCAAAAACAATTGCGTTCTAGCACTATGCTGTGTACATAAGATGTAAATAACTCTGTAACAAGTTAGCATGCTTACATCTTAGACTATCATCACATCATCAGGTGAGATTACAGTCAAATATAGTTCTTCAATAAAACTTAGTCCTTAAAGTTATGTATTATAACACATCTGCCCTAAATTAATAACAATTTGTTATATCTTATGTGGAGCCATTTAGTTAATCTTTTTTCAATTGATTATAAAATAATTATTTATCTACTCAAGTGCAAATAATTACATTGATTTGTAATTATAGTTTTCAAGTATGAATTCACTGATTAAATTTAGTTAATTAATTTATAATGATAATATAGTATTTGCGAAAAATTATACAGGAACATTCAGTCTATTCTATAAAATAGTCTATAAAATTCAATGAAGAATTGTCAATAAATTATATTTTAGTATCACTTATATTATTATTCTAGTAAAGCCCTCTCAGCCTAAACCACGGAAAGGAAGAGGGCCTACTGTTCATGAAGCCTTGCAGCGGATACCCCACCAAAGCAGAGTATTAGCTGTGCCCAACTCATCATGGCATGCTCCTGGCGAGGAAATGTTTCTGTGTGGCCCTTTAGATGACAAAAAACCGAATGCCTTTAGAGAACTTGAGAGTAGTAGCAGTGATGACGACAATATGCCAGAATTTGGTAACTTAAATAGCTTAAACAAAATAATACTGCAGATATTAAGATAATTGATTTATTTATAAGTAGTATATTTATACAAGGTGTCAGGGAACCGCTTTGAGGGCACAGAAAAAAAATTAACCATGATTAAACAAAAATCATATTTTTAAAACTTTTTTTGCATTATTTACGCTTCATCACGTTAGTAAAGCTAACTGAAGCGAAAGTTTCATAAAAATTACGTTGCATTTGTGAAACAAAAAATCAGCAATGAAATGAAAAAATATCAGCTGACATTTTGTATTGTATTTACGCGCGAGCGCGACTCTATGCTAAGTTTAACAGGGAGTGACAATACAGTCTAAGGTCGAAGCGCGCTAATCTGCGAAGTGGCAATTCACCTCTTATGCCTCCTACACTATGGGCCTCATCGGAAGCTTAGAGTCACTCAGCGTGCGATGGAGAGGGCTATGCTCGGAGTTTCTCTTCGCGATCAAATCAGAAATGAGGAGATCCGTAGCCGAAGAACCAAAGTCCTACGAATCGCGAACCTGAAGTGGCAATAGGCGGGCACATAGTCCGACGGACCGATGGACGTTGGCCCGAAGGTGCTGGAGTGGCGACCCCGCACCGGGCGGCGCAGTGTAGGGAGACGCACCACAAGGTAGATCGACGACATAAAGACGGTCGCTGGTAGCCGCTGGAGCCAGGCGGCCCAAGATCGGGCCCTGTGGACATCATTACGTGAGACCTATGTCCAGCAGTGGTCGTCCCTCGGTTGAAGCGACGACGACGACGACGAGCTTCCTACACAGCATCGTACCGGAACACAACGGCACGGGGGCGCCGCCGGCCGGCCGCTCGCACGTAAATATGATACAAAACGTCAGCTCGTATTTTTTCATTAAATTGCTGATTTTTTACTTTAGTAATGCAACATATTTTTTTATGAAACTTTCGGGAGCGGTCCCCTAACACCTTGTATATTATTATTTTACACAATGAAAATGTAGTATTTTATGAATAAACTATATAAATAAAAAAAAAGATAATGAATGTTATCACTTAAAATTAAGAATCATTAACTATTATCATTATTATGCTAATGTTTGTTTTTTTTTTGGGAATAATTAACTGAATAATCATAAATTAGCCCTTAGGACAAGTAGCGATTTTTTTTTTGAAGTAATACTTTACGGACGCTTGACTTGGGGAGTAAGTGGATGAATGTATTACGAAAAGTGTAATTGGACGATGCGAACGGATGGCAAACATTTGTAAGAAGTTAATATGCAAGATATTAGAAGGCAGCTTCAGAAAACGAAAACAGTCTATAGTATTAATGACACCATTGATGAAAAAAATCAATCCTGATTAAAAGATATATTTTAAATCTTGATTTTTTTAAATTTCTTTCAATTTTATTTTAAACAAAGGTATCATTAGTGTTATCGTCTGTCTTCGTGTTTGGAAGCGGTCTCTTGACACTTTGTATGTACATACATATACACAAATTTATTTGATATAAATAAATAAGACTAAACAAAGTTTATAATATAAAAGTTTTACCCGAAGTGGTGTAAAATGACAATCCTCTAGTCTGTTGGGTTTTCACACCAAAACTACTAAATCAATTTAAATGACTTGTTACACATTTGCATTGAAACACAGCCAATAACTCATTAAAGTATGTATACCATATTATTAAGTATGTATGTGTCTTATTTGTAAAATAATCAGCCTACATTATTAAAAATGTTACACAAAGCAATATTCCATGTGAATGAAGTCAGATCACAGCTAGCGTGTAATATTTTGCTTCTGTGTGCAACTGGATTCAAGTCCAAACATTTTCATATCGCATGAATAATCTCAATAAAATAATTATTAAGATTATTCATAGATATCATTATGATATACTATTTGTTTTATCATTGGTAGAATTGGGCGTTGGACCGGTGTGTGTTGAAGAAAGTGCAGCAGAGAGTCGGGGAGCAAGGTTAGCTTTGCGCCGGTCAGCCATGAGAAGGCATGTTGTCAGAGCTGCCACTACATTGCAACTAACTAAGGACCATAAGGAGCACAGAACTTTGGCTTCCCTTATTAAGGTATTGACTGCACTTAACACACTCAATGAGCCATATAATATTCAAAGTAACAAATAATAATATTCATTATCTTCAACGTTATAGAAGCAGTTAACCGGTCAAAGTTCGTCTTGTCGAATTCCACCACAAACAATGAACCACCTTCTCGCCATGCGAGGGATGTCTTCCGTGTTGACTCTGCAAGAAAGAAGAAGGTTAAGGTAAATTTGTTGAGCAAAACTCAATATTCATTTATTTAAAAAATAATTGGATTTATATTATTAATTGTTTCTCTTTTCTAAATATATAGCACGCACGCACACAAACACGCGTTCGCACGTATAGATAGGTAAAATTTTTATTTGTTTCTTTACACATATTTTACATATAAGGCATAAGAGAAAAAAAGAATGTACTTACATACGTGAAACAAATAAGGTCCGCCACTCAGCTCAAAGTCGCAGCACGCTGCAACGCTGGTTTTCAGGACGAACCTTAGTAACCTCACAGACATCCTCGCGACAATTAATTGCAATGGTACAATAACTTACTTTCTACTTTAATTTACCTTCTACACAATAAGAGAAAAAGAGACTAAAGAACTACAAAATCAAAAAGCAAATTAACAAATGTAAAATGTAATACCACTGTTTAATATAATATATACTTATTACTAAATACATTACTAATTACACGCACGCATATGCAACTAATGTACAACTAATGTGTAATTATGGAATAAATATAAATTATTTAATTGGAGATATCAGGCGCATGATCGACGGCTTATCGTGCTCACGGAAATAAGGGCATGGAGCACACTGCCAACTTACCAACTTCGGGCAAACAATGAAAATATTAATATATTCCATATCGATTTTTTAATTCCAAAGACCAAAGACTCGAACACAGGACCTAATTTCTGTAGCCGACAAGCTGACCACTAGACCAATGACGCAGAATACAAAATCATTGTAAAAGAAATAAAAAATCGTGAACTTTTATTTTTAATTATTTCATTTTTTAAATCAATAACAACTTATTTCTATGGGTTACCATTACTAACGTCTCCTAGTATATCACATATTTAAGTATCGTCTTCTATATGGTAAAATATTTTCCAGATATATGGTAAAATATTTTGGGTAAGACACATTGTAGTATGAAAGAAGATGTAGTGACTATAATTGAGAAAGGTATGTTTAGTTGGTTTGGGCACGTAGAAAGAATTAATGAAAGGAGACCAACAAAAAGGATTTATGAGTCAAAAGTGAATGTGAAAGTTGGAAGGGGAAGACCAATGTGAAAGTTCCTGGACCAAATCGAGGACATTTTACATAAGGGCCAGGTCAAGAGTACTCTAAACCGACGAACTTGTATGAAAGGTTTAATTAGAATGAAAGAAGCCAAGAAGATATGCAAGGAACGTGGCAAATGGAAGGACGTGGTCTCTGCCTACCCCTATGAGAATGAAGCGTGATGCTATGTTTGTATGTAATAACACGCCAGCCGAAAGGGTTGATTGTGACCTAACTTGATGGCAAAACGAGTTTAACATTATAAGAGGTTAACCTAGATATCTTACAATTTACCTCTTAATGGCTTCTATCTTATTGCAACGTTTTGATTAGTAGCACGTTGTGACTGGAAAATGGTAAGTTATTATGCCTACCACAACGGTAACAGCAGTTTTTCTCTGTTCTTACAGACAAAGTGCTTGGTCCGGAGGTGAAAGTGTGAGATCAGACGGGATAACCTGCGTCGAAGAGAGATGTACCCAATCTCCTCTGCCTTGCGGACGGTATTGTCTGTCACATGTGACTCTAGCGCCCGAACAAAGGTTGTATGCAGCTTGTGCAGCGGTCTTCGCTGGTGGGGAGCGCTGCAAACAACCCCTGCTTCCGCTACACGAGCAAACGCCACTCTGTGCTGAACACGCGTGGAAACGGGTATGTTGTTCTGCTTGTTAGAAGGAGAGAGGGAGAGAAGTGGAAAAAGAGGTAGATGGAATTTAAAAAATTTGAATACAATATTAAGGCTGTAAAGGCTGTTAAAATATCGTTCATATCGTAGAAATGCTCAATAAATTTGTTATCATAAGTAATATTATTTTTCTGATTTTTCTAATGTAATAGAATATCCCCGCTCTCATGTGCTATCATTACTTATAGCCTTCTTGTAAGACTCCCCACTGGACAAATATTAACTCTACTGATCACAGTGGTTGTCAAAACTACTTCAAAGTGATTTCTTATTATTTTATTGATATTTACTCATTACCATCCTATAGTTGCTTACAGACTATATAAATAATGTATTGTGAAAAATAACATTTTAATAAATAAATTTGATTCTTTGAAATAGTTAAAAAGGCATTTTTATCCTTTTAACAATCAATTTTCCTTTCAGGATAATTACGAACTGTTAAGTCGAGAAAGTAAACCGGCTAAGGCTGTCCGCAAACGAGCATGGGTGCCAACAGTAAGGGTTGCAAGGGCACCTAGGACACCGCGAAGGGTTAAGAAACGCCGGAGATTAGTGCCTAAGCGACCGCCAGCCCAATCCCAATCTTTATCTGGTAAATACATCTTATCTATATATATATAAGCAAACATAAATTTTCTATAAATATTTAAATTTAATAAAGAAACTTTACTTCAAAACCATTGTGGCATCACAACACATGCCGGGCACTGTATGATATTATGTATAAAATTAAGCTACCTGTACATTAAAATATTAGTTAAGGTTTATTAATTTATTACGAATATTTAAATTTATTCAATTCGCCGTATGGTGTACATTCTCCCTCTTTTATATCTATTTATTAACTTATATCTTTATCTATATTTATTAATCAATCGAAGGGCAAAAAACCTTCTCGCTTATGAGTGAGCAAGTCTGTTTCCAACAGTAGGATGCTGTTAACCCTCCTTTTAATAGCTACTAGATCTTACTTTCCAACCCCTAACGTCAACTATTATCACTTATCTGCCCTTTCCATAACTTACCATCACATGTATGTGTTTCAGAAATAAACGTGTGTTCAAATTCATCGGCGTACGACAGTTCAGAGGACACAGCTATGGGTGGTTTAAGTGAAAATGAATACATGACTGCAAACAACACCCATGAATTAGGTAATTAATGAAAACTAAATAAGAATATATATTGCAATCTTTTTGCATTGAAATAAATAAAGTTTAGATTTTAGACTTTTTTGTAATTTTGATGACTCCAATACCCCATTTAAATCATCATTTCATCATGATGCTTAACATATCATTAGAACTGTAACAAAAAATTGTCATTGAAACACTTACAAATTTATGATTTCATACTTGACTCTTTATATGTGGACGCTGTATATACCCAAAGGGTGCTTAGTCAGATAATCTATCCGGTTACTAAATAAGCATGCGGGTAAACGACTCCGGTTGCCTCGAGCGATTACTACCACTCTTCAATCCCCTATTTGCGGCAGTAGTGTCCTATACCTTACCCTAAAGCTCCCCAAAACTCCTAATCCCATATACCAAGCTCTCCTATCTATTTCCCATACCGATAAATGGCGGTATATCCATTCCACGCTGACTTAAATGTCACAGACTGATAACGGGCAGCAGCATTATCGGTGCCAGAGGGTCAGCACTGCGATCACAAACCCGCCTGCCAAGCGTGGTGATTATTGGCAAAACCAAGAAATGATGACGACAAGCAACGGCCCTCAGTCCCGGGTAGCTCCGCTATTCCAAGCTCTGGCAGCGGTTTTGGTAACGGCGGGGCAGGGGGTGCTAAGAATCTTCGGAAGAGACTCCGCTGCCAACCCCGACAACTTGACCTGGAAACATGTAACGCACGAACTTTGAGGACCGAAGAAAAAGTCTTCGAGCTGGAAGAAGTCATGAGCAAATTACACTGGGATGTTGTGGGATTATCCGAAGTCCGTAGGGGTTGACACGATAATTCTCAAATCCGGTAACTTGCTATACTACCGGGATGGTGAACACCAATCCCAACGTGGTGTCCAAGTAAACAGTGTGTCCAGTCGGGTAGCGTACCTTATACTCAGAATTACCAAACGGTATTCGTTGAAGGTCATACAGGTTTACGGACCCACATCATCGCATTCCGATGATGATGTAGAGGTTATGTATGAGGATATATCAAGAGCCATACATACCTCTAGGACACACTACAATATTGTAATGGGAGATTTCAACGCAAAACTCGGCGAACGAAGTGGGGCAGAGTTGAGAGTGGGGCAATTTGGATACGGGCAACGGAACCAGCGGCAAACGCAGTGGGCAGATTTCATGGAAAAGGAAGGCGTCTACATGATGAAGTCCATTTTCAGGAAACGGCCACATCGAAAGTGGACTTGGCCTAGTCCCGATGGTTCCACGAGAAACGAGATTGACTTCATCATGTCTACGAAGCGAAATATATTCTATGATGTCTCTGTGATCAATAAAGTGAAAACTGAGAGCGGTCACCGTATGGTAAGAGGCACATTGAATATTGACGTTGTCCGCGAACGGAACAGACTGGTGGAGTCAACGGTCCGACCCACTCGCGCTCATATCCAAGACCCCGAGAGCTTTCAACTTGTGCTGCAAGACCGCTTCGCTTGTCTCGAGAATTGCGAATCCATGGACGAGCTAAACAATAGGCTAGTGGAAACTGTCCATACTGTTGGAATGAAGTTCTATAAACCCCGTAGAAAGAAAACCAAGAGATTCTCAGACCATACGCTTAATCTCATGGAACAGAGACATGCAATGAGCTTGCAGTCTGCAGCAGATAATCCGCATACCGGCAGATCAATAAACAGATCTCTAAATCCCAAAAGCGTGATGTGCGACACTTTAATACCGCGCGTATACGAGATACCATCGTACGCAACAAAGGCTCTAAAGTGTTCGTAAAAGATCTGTCTATCGGCCAGAGCCAGTTGACGCGGCTAAGGATCAGTAACGGCGAACTTATTGCGTCAAGACCTGAGATTCTGAGGTAGGTTGAGAGTTTCTATGGACAGTTATACTCATCGACCTGCAGGCCTATTGATAGTTTGGCTAAAGATCCTCGTGCCAAACTTACCCGACATTATACCGAAGATATCCCGGGCGTCAGCTTGTATAGCAAGGCATCTGGTAATGACGGAATCACAGCGGAACTCCTGAAGGCGGGTGGAAAAACCATTCTAAAAGTCCTTCAGCGAATGTTCAATTCCGTCATCCTGGAAGGCACGGTGCGATAGGCACAGGAGCGTGGTAGGTTTGTTCTTCAAAAAAGGTGATAAAACCTCATTGAAGAACTATAAACCTATTGCGCTGCTAAGTCATGTCTATAAACTGTTCTCAAAGGTCATTACGGATCATCTCGCTCGGAAGTTTGACGACTACCAGCCCCCCGAACAAACCGGATTCCGAAAAGGCTTTAGTACCATAGACCACATCTTTACACTGCGGCAGATTATACAGAAGACTGAGGAGTATAATCGGCCACTTTGATTGGAGTTCGTGGACTATGAGAAAGACTTCGATTTGGTGGAAACCGATGGACGTTTGGGCTCGAACTGCTGGAATGGCGACGCCGCACCGTACGACGCAGTGTAGGGAGACCCCCCCACAAGGTGAACCGACGATATAAGGAGGGTCGCTGGTAGCCGCTGGACCCAGGTGGCACAAGATCGGGCCTTGTGGGCATCATTTTGTGAGACCTATGTCCAGCAGTGGACGTCATCGGTTGAAGCGACGACGACGACGATGTGGACGCCGTCAAAATATTGTTTTATAAATAAAAGTGCGTGCGTACAAAGTACACATGTCAGAAGTGAAACTTCTTTGGCAAACCAATTTTTAAGTCTTGTTTACATTTATACAAATCTAAAATTAAGATTTCCGAGACTTAGAGGGAGGGAGAAAGGAAGATGTGTTAGGAATTTAATTGTCATTAAAATATTAAAAGTGTCGAAAATGAATACAAATAATTTATTGAAATCTCAAATGAATAATTGTAACTAAAAATGCCACGTATTTTTCGTCATTATTAGAAATTTTTTTATTATATTTTGTGAAAAATAGTTTATTAAATTATTAAATGACGAGTGGCAAATTATAATGCTATGTTAATGTAAATATTAAAACAATCTAACCGTCAAACGGTTCTGAGACGTGGTCGCTGGCTATGGGCCTCATGCGGAGGCTCAGACTCACTCAGCGTACAATGGAGAGGGCTATGCTTGGAGTTTCTCTACGTGATCGAATCAGAAATAAGGAGATCCGTAGCAGAACCAGAGTCACCGACATGGTCCTACAAATCGCGAACCTGAAGTGGCAATAGGCGGGACGCATAGTCCAAAGGACCGATGGACGATGGGGTCCGAAGGTGCTGGAGTAGCGAACTTGCAACGGCCGTCGCAGTGTAGGAAGACCCTCACAAGGTGGACCGATGACATAAAGAGGGTCGCTGATTGCCGCTGGAGCCAGGCAGCGCAAAATCGGGCCTTGTGGACGTCATTACGTGAGACCTATTTCCAGCAGTGGACATCCATCGGTTGAAGCAACGAAACGAAAAAAATAGTTTGATCTTCTATAAGGAAATGTTGCTGACCCATGTATTAGATGAACTGCTCAAAGCCAAGCCAACGTAAACTAAAATTTAACGAATGTATACAATGAACATTACTAAAGAGTATCTTATACCTAAGTTAGTGCCTAACATACTCATAAATAAAGGATTTTACTTATTTGTTCTTTTTATTTTCACATAANCTGCAGCAGATGCGTCCGCATACCGGCAGATCAATAAACAGATCTCTAAATCCCAAAAGCGTGATGTGCGACACTTTAATGCCATGCGTATACGAGATACCATCGTACGCAACAAAGGCACTAAAGTGTTCGCAAAAGATCTGTCTATCGGCCAGAGCCAGTTGACGCGGCTAAGGATCAGTAACGGCGAACTCATTGCGTCAAGACCTGAGATTCTGAGGGAGGTTGAGAGTTTCTATGGACAGTTATACTCATCGACCTGCAGGCCTATTGATAGTTTGTCTAAAGATCCTCGTGCCAAACTTACCCGACATTATACCGAAGATATCCCGGGCGTCAGCTTGTACAGCAAGGCATCTGGTGATGACGTAATCACAGCGGAACTCCTGAAGGCGGGTGGAAAACCCACTCTAAAAGTCCTTCAGCGAATGTTCAATTCCGTCATCCTGGAAGGCACGGTGCCAAAGGCACAGGAGCGTGGTAGATTTGTTCTTCAAAAAAGGTGATAACACCTCATTGAAGAACTATAGACCTATTGCGCTGCTAAGTCATGTCTATAAACTGTTCTCGAAGGTCATTACGGATTATCTCGCTCGCAAGTTTGACGACTACCAGCCCCCCGAACAAACAGGATTCCGAAAAGGCTTTAGTACCATAGACCACATCTTTACACTGCGGCAGATTATACAGAAGACTGAGGAGTATAATCGGCCACTTTGATTGGCGTTCGTGGACTATGAGAAAGCCTTCGATTCGGTGGAAACATGGGCCGTGTTGAGATCTTTACAGAGATGTTGAATTGACCACCGGTACATACACGTGTTGAAGCGCGTGTACGCAACTATGTCCGTATACAGGACCAAAGCACAGAGTCTATCCAATTGCAGCGTAAAGACTGACAGAGAGATGTTATCTCCCCGAAGCTCTTTACTGCTGCGTTGGAGACCTCTTCAAGCTTATGGAGTGGAACGGACTGGGCATCTACATCAATGGCGAGTACATCACTCATCCGCTCCCCCCAGTTATGGTTGAGAACCTTAAACTCGAAATTGTTGACGAGTATACATACCTGGGACACATAGTCCAGCTAGGTAGGTCCAATTTCGAGAAAGAGGTCAACCGCCGAATCCAACTCGGTTGGGCAGCGTTCGGGAAATTCCGGAAGACGTTTTCGTCCCATATCCCTCAGTGCCTGAAGACTAAAGTCTTCGAACAGTGCGTCTTGCCAGTGCGCTTACCTCGGAAACTCGGTCGCTGACTATGGGCCTTATTCGAAAGCTCAGAGTCCCTCAGCGTGCGATGGAGAAATGAGGAGATCCGTAGCAGAACCAAAGTTACCAACACAGCCCTACGAATCGCGAACCTGAAGTGGCAATGGGCGGGGCACATAGCCCGACGAACCGATGGACGTTGGGGCTCGAACTGCTGGAATGGTGACGCCGCACCGTAAGACGCAGTGTAGGGAGACCCCTAGGTGGACCGACGATATAAGGAGGATCACCGGTAGTCGCTGGAGCCAGGTGGCACAAGATCGGGCCTTGTGGGCATCATTTTGTTAGACCTATGTCCAGCAGTGGACGTCCATCGGTTGAGCGACGACGACGACGATGTGGACGCCGTCAAAATATTGTTTTATAAATAATTAAAAGTGAGTGCGTACAAAGTACACATGTCAGAAGTGAAACTTCTTTGGCAAACCAATTTTTAAGTCTTGTTTACATTTATACAAATCTAAAATTAAGATTTCCGAGACTTAGAGGGAGGGAAAAAGGAAGATGTGTTAGGAAATTAATTGTCATTAAAATATTAAAAGTGTCGAAAATGAATACAAATAATTTATTGAAATCTCGAATGAATAATTGTAACTAAAAATGCCACGTGGTTTTCGTCATTTTTAGAAATTATTTTATTTTATATTTTGTGAAAAATAGTCTATTAAATTATTAAATGATGAGTGGCAAATTAAAATGCTATGTTACGGTAAATATTAAAACTATCTAACCGTCAAACGGTTCTGAGACGTGGTCGCTGACTATGGGCCTCATGCGGAGGCTCAGACTCACTCAGCGTACAATGGAGAGGGCTATGCTTGGAGTTTCTCTATGTGATCGAATCAGAAATAAGGAGATCCGTAGCAGAACCGGAGTCACCGACATGGTCCTACAAATCGCGAACCTGAAGTGGCAATAGGCGGGGCGCATAGTCCAAAGGACCGATGGACGATGGGGTCCGAAGGTGCTGGAGTGGCGAACTTGCACCGGCCTTCGCCGTGTAGGAAGACCCTCACAAGGTGGACCGATGACATAAAGAGGGTCGCTGATTGCCGCTGGAGCCAGGCAGCGCAAAATCGGGCCTTGTGGACGTCATTACGTGAGACCTATTTCCAGCAGTGGACATCCATCGGTTGAAGCAACGAAACGAAAAAAATAGTTTGATCTTCTATAAGGAAATGTTGCTGACCCATGTATTAGATGAACTGCTCAAAGCCAAGCCAACGTAAACTAAAATTTAACGAATGTATACAATGAACATTACTAAAGAGTATCTTATACCTAAGTTAGTGCCTAACATACTCATAAATAAAGGATTTTACTTATTTGTTCTTTTTATTTTCACATAAAACTCTTATGTTCAACAGAGGTGGGTCAGGTGCCACCAGATGATATTCTAGATCCCTCCGTTTTGAATCAAATACCAGACGAAGCATTCACAGAATTTTTTAATCAAGGTATACTTTTTATTCTTTTATAATATATCTATAACTACGGATCATCTTATATAAAAATCGAGCTTCCTTTGTTTATGTTGTCCTAAATAATTTCAGGGGGAGGGGGAAAATAAAAAAGATTAAAAATTGGGACAGAGCCCTTTTTTATTTCAAAACTATATATCTTAAAATATTAATAATATGTTGTCATGAAAAGGTCGATGAAATAACAATTAAATATGTAATAAAAATGTTCCAATTAATGAAGTAATATTTCATGTTGTTGATATATTAGCGGAAAGTGGAGCTCCTTTCGGCGAGGGTCTAGAGCTTGCGGCGGCACTGGAAGCAGTTCTAGACGAAAGAACCTTGGACATTGTGGACGTATTCCCACAATCTCACGTCCAAGTTAAGAACAAGGTTTGTGTATTTTTATAAAATGCTAACTGAATTTGGCCACGGCGGACAATCTCATACAGAGATTTTTTATATATAGATATAGAGTTATAGCGTACCTTATAGTATCAACTGCCCATTTTCAGTCAAATACCGAGATTTTGTCAATGCAATAACGATATTGAATTGACTCGACTCCAGGGCTTTATGATTTAAAGTCAAATGAAGAAATCTTACTACTAGACCAATAAGGCAGTCCATGTATATATTATAATTTTTATAAGTAGCTGATCCTTGTGGTGTCGCACGTGTAGTGCCCTATGCCGAGGAAATATGTGAAACTTTGTTATTTATGGGATCTAAGCCATTAAATCGGTCCAGCTGTTTAGAAGTTACATCGCAATATATATATACATATATAAATCGCAGCACTGATTCAACTGTATTTGCGGTTTCATCCGCATAATTAAATATGAGTTAAAAGTAGTTATATGAATCCTTTCAGATGCAGGTACCGGCTGCCGTCAGTATGGAGATATCATCGAATGCGCCTTCATAACATAATAACATACACATCTTAATACTAAGCTAAAATAAACCTTATGTACTATGTATTAGGAACAAATTCGTTAAACGTAGTCTCAAGTTTCTTCATGCTTTAAGTTCGTGTGTGCATGTCTAGTGAATTTCTAGGGTTTGGTAATTGGATTTGAAACGGTCGAGTGTTTTTAGTGAAATGATAAGGAAAAGCTCATAAGTCATCATTATATATTCTGTGGAATCATTCTCTAAACTAAAATGAAATATGCCAAATTCTTTGGATTATAAGACTCAAAACAAGGAATATGAAAAAAAAATAAGTTGATTCCTACCTAAAGGAAGAGTTTTTAACTTAATAAAATCTTAGAAATCGATGATTGCCGGCTGCGTGCACAATAGAGTATGATTCATTGTCACGTTTTCCCTGAGCCGCGCGTGCAAGTGAGAGCGCGTATCAAGCGATAGAGAAGCGCGATCGGCCTAATTCCATTGTTTATTGCAACAATATTTTCTTATGACTTTTTAATGTAAAATATTCGTCCTTCAACTGGCTTTATAGAAAACCAATTTTTTGAAATTGCTGACAGGATAGCGCCTGATATATAAGTAATGATTATAGTATATAACCGAAACATACTACCGTGCTAGGAGGTAATTTACCTTTTATGGCTTTCATACAGTATAGTATTTGAATGTATTTTTTTTTTGCTTGGCGGCACGTCTTACCTGGTAACGTGGTTACTAGCCACAGCTGAAAGCTCCTGCCAGGTAAATGAGAAAATCCAATCACCTGAATTTGCTATACCATTACTCGAACCCAGGACTTCTGCTAGCGAAGAGACAGTTTGAACACATTCCTCATTACTCGGTAGTTTATTAAATAACCAAAGTAAAAAGGTCAGATTGAAATTACTAGCGCCACCTAGCACGAATCCCCTAAATTTTTTCGCAAATGCGATTATTGAGTTATAATTTTTTAAATCTTGCCTAGAGGTCTCCCAAACCTTTAATGAATTAAATAATATTTACAAAAATGCTATTAAACAAAAATGAACTTGAGTGGATTAATTAAAAACCAATGAACTAAGTTGACATATGGGGTAATATAATCATCAAAATTACAAAAACGTCATGTTAAAAATATTTATACGTAGGTGGCATCGAAATATATATTTTTTAACATTCAATTATGAATTTGAACTTAGTCTTATAGTCCGAAAAACATGGTATATGGTCTTAATTTGGAAATAAAAAATTCTAGATATTGTGTTTTCTAAATACAACCTTAAGTTCGATATTAAGTCTAAGAACTCTCTAAAATATCTCTATTTATATAAGCGAATCTTAGTTTAGAGAAGTCCTTCAGAATTTATGTCTGTATTAAGTCTTTGACTGCATTGCGCTCTATATAAATTGAATGTAAAAGCCTGTTCTTACAATTACCATAGACAACAATTTTTCTTCATTGGATATGGTTTTAATGTTGAATTTGTAATAGTAGTCAAAAATAATTACCATAGACAATGAATTTTTCTTGACTATCGGTATAACCTAAAATTTTAATTGTTCGTAATCGTGGGCAATAATTCTCTCAATTACCATAGATAATATTTTTTATTGTCTATGCAATTGGGAGTAGAAAATGTTAAGACTTGCATGTAACGCCATTACCATGGACAATATAATCTTTTTTCTATGGGTTTGATGTAGTTATTTTTAGCCATTAACGGGGTCGCATATATTACTAAAGACATTTTATCTTTGTGTTTTACGTAAAATTCTAAATCTTTATCATAATGTGTAACCCAGAATTTTAATTATCAGTAATTGATGGTTGAAAATACTATATAACCCAATACCATAGAATATTTTATTGTCTATGTCTTTGACGTAGTTTTAATGGTTTACCTTACTTGGTCTGAAATACTCTAGCAATGATGTAACGCAATAACCATAAACAATATTTATATCATTGTCTGTGGTTTTGACATCCAATTTAAACGTTTTCACTGATTTAAAATGATTTTAAGAATAATTCTGAAAACATGTTTTATGATTTCTTCGTTGTTAACAAACCGGCCCTTTTCATAAAGACCCGGTGTAAATTTAATGGTATCTCTTTCGTTTAGTTTAGATAATACTTTTTTATATTTAAATATTGGCATTTAAATAATTATTGAGTGTAAGTTTTTTTTTATACAAGAAACAAAGTAATATTCGTCAGTATTATAATATTATAAAATTTGTAATAACTTCGATATTTTTGGCATTGAGGTAGGTTATTGAAAAAAAAATTGAAATATGTTGTTTGATTTCATTAATTTTAACGTGTTTTTAAATCACGCAATTTAGTTTTGTTGTTATTTTAAATTAATCATTTCTTTTCCAATGCTTCCATTAAGCTTTTAATCTAGTTTTAATTTTTTTACACAATGACGTCATTTTGGGAAAAGTACGTTTTGTGTTGATTTTTGCAGGATTTATAACGCATCCTTATGAAAGAGTCTGTCTGTCTATAATGTTTTCAAGCTTAACTTAATTAATATAGGGATTGATAAAGTTTTTCCTTTCAGGATCGATTTGTTTTGGTTTTGTATATATCGTTTTAAAGGCAAATAACTATGACAGTTTTTACTGGCGTCACATCCTCATCAGGTTGGTTGCTAGCAACCACCGAAACCATCCACTAGCCTACACCTAGTCAAATATTCCAGATGTACAAAATACAAAATTTCCCTTTCTGAGAATCGAGTACGGCACCTCTACTAGTGAAGTTAGTGTTCCTTTAAATATTTTATTGAAGTGAAACTTTTTTAGGTGCACGAAGGTAAAATTTTTACGAATGAAACGCGTGATAAGCATCACGAAAATGTGCAGCATTTTTTATGCTAATTCGTTTGAAGGTTATGTAGTTTTAATGTTTTCAAATAACATGTGGCTTTTTAATTTGCCACTCGTCATTTAATAATCGAATATACTAGTTTTCATATAATATAAAATAAAAATATTTCATAATTTCATTTTTCTAAATTTTAAATTCAAAAACAAAATTTTATTAATAATTTGGATTAATTTTCGACACTTAATATTTTAATGACAATTAAATTCCCATCATATCTTCATTTTTCCATTCCTCTAAGTCTCGGAAATCTAAAGTTTTAGATTTGTATGAATATAAACAAGATTAAGTTTGCCAAAGAAGTTTCACATTTACTTTTTTTATTGATTATTATCCCAGGCGGCCCGAACTTTTGTTACTGCATTGCAATATTTGAAAGGTGAATTATCTGTGAAGCGGTGGTAGCTGAGTCTGGGGGGGGGGGGGGGNGGGGTGGCAAAATAACCGATCTGTAACGTATAAAGTTGCGGGTTCAATCCCGGGTGTGGCGATATTAATGTAAAATTAACTTTGTAAAGTTGTTTCATTTAAACGGTGTTATCTGATTTGAGAAACGCGTTTTAGGTGTACACATATTGAGACGAATGTTTAAGTTTACTTCAGATACTGACACCGCCTCCGAATATAACAATACAAAGAACACTATAAAAGAATACGCAATTATTTCTTACCTTTTAGAGCATATTAATGTATTTATAAGTTTGTTTTGAAGGCGGTTCTTTTTTTTGTTAAAATTTCTATTTATTTTTATTATGGAAAGCGGAAATCGTTTTGAAATCGTTGTTTGAAATGAAATAACCCAAATACTTGATACGTGTTACTTCTCTCTTTAATCCCGGTACCAGCATAGGGAAAGAGAGAGACAAATGTACGAAACTGTTTTTGTTTTTGCCGATTTGCATGTATGTTCTGATGACTGTTTCGGACTTCCATACCAATGAACTGGGGTCTTTTAGTACCCCCGTTCGTGTCGCGTAATATTTTGACACCTGGAACTGGATAGATTGATATGATAATTAAATGCGACTTATAATTTTGCTTTCGGCAAAAGGTAACATTAAGGAATCTGCATATTCCAGGTTATTTCTAATTTGCCATTCCACGTGGGAGGAGCGTGGTGGGTAGAAGATTCATACTCTGTCTTTGAATGAGGTGAAAGCAATTTATTTTTAATGAAACAATATCCATACATAAATTAATGAATTGACAGTTAAATCGAGTATTATATTATCCTGCAGAAA
The DNA here is from genome assembly GCA_015832385.1 of Elymnias hypermnestra. Lineage (NCBI taxonomy): Eukaryota > Metazoa > Arthropoda > Insecta > Lepidoptera > Nymphalidae > Elymnias > Elymnias hypermnestra. The sequence goes on from JACTOM010000939.1 coordinate 4,997,881, forward strand.
TTAACATAAGAATAATACTTTTCATGGTCGTAAATTAAATTATGTGAATTTTATCACATACATCTTATGGCTTGTAAGCCTGTTTATTTTAATTGCTACTATATTAACTAAATTAAATATTTTAGCGACTTTTTAAATAATGATGCATGCGGAATTAACTTTATTTATTTATATGATCACTAACATTCACTTGGACTTGTATATCTGTACGGACTGTTTTTATAAACACTTGATTTTTTTATAACAGCCTTAAAATAGTCATATAAAAATATTGCAAATATATAAAACTTTAGTTGACCCACAAAATTTCGTCTGTGTCACGTGAGAGGGACAAAAGAAGTTTGATTGCTACATAAAAGGTTATAGTGCGTCATCTTTAAAAGATAGTATGTCTATATTGTCGCGTACTTTGTTTGACCACTTTTATAAAGGAAAAATTCCGTCATATATGATTGTTGCGTAATTTTATATTGACACTCCGCTAATATTTGTCGTAATATGATGTTATATAATTAATCCACAGATAGGCTTTCCAACACTGAAATTTTGCTAAGAATTTTCTAATTTATCTAGTGTGTGGTGTGTGGTTTCGGTCGAGGCTAATTAGCGTCCTACGAACAATGATGTGTTGGTATTATCCTGTATAGAAACCATTAAGATATACCTTTTGTCAGGTTAGGGCGCTTCAGTTTTAGACTATATTATCATTTACAATAACTTTAAGTAAATAAATGTTTCAATTTTTCAGAAAAATATATATTCATTTAATGATCTCCTATCAGATATCGTCAATATACTTTAAATATCTTCACTAAGAGAAAAATCAATTCTCACAGTACCGTTGCAGTATATATTGAATACAATTTTATATATTTGTAATAATATTCACTTATACAGGAAAAGAGGTTCGGAAATCATTTCTAGGGTTGGGCATGTGCATTTTTAATTAGATATCGCAACCGATTGTATTTGCCTCTACATAATGTTCAGAAATGTGACGAAAACTTCCTTTTACAAGAGGCGTATTATAATGTGGAAGATTATGTAAGCGATAAAAATGTTTGGACATAATTTCAGTAACCGCTGATTTTCTTGCTGGTTTTATCTCGGTGGAATCGACTTGTGGAACAGGTTGTAGGTTTGTTATTAGCGTGCATTCAAAAGTGCTCTTTAATCTTACTCGAATAAAGCATATTTTAATATATCTAAATATATTCGTTGTTTAAGGCTGTTATAAAGACAGGGGAGCGAACGATCTTTTTATTTGCATTCTTCATAAAATTTTAAACACCTATTTATAAACTTACATATTGTAATATTACTTCATACACTAGCGCTATTCAAATATTATAAATTTAGAAATAAACGAACCAAATGATAGGAGAAAAAGAAAATATACATATTTTTGTAAAAATGTTTATGTTCCTATATGATGTTTGTGATTCTTCATGACCTTTGTGAGTCCGTGTTGGTTATTTGGTAATTTTGAAAGGTAATTGGTTGTTAAAGATTGATTCTTGTAAACGCGTTGACACCCGATTTAATAATAAAGCATTTATTCGAATGAAACTAACCTATACAAAAAGTCAATACTAACAAACGGTTGTGATTTGTTTTATCTTTTGGTTGAATATTTGACATATTTCTTTCTTGTTTTGTTAAATGGATATCTGGACTGTGACAATTCGTCTAGGGCCGGATTTAAAGGGGGTTATCCCACAGCTAGCTTGGTCCCCAGAAGAGAGAGGCCCCTACAAAAGAAACTATTAAAAAAATGTAAATGTGCACTGTTGAAATTTATTTCGACAGTTATTATTCACTAAACTAAATGGAGGATTTCTTGCCATTGCATTCTCAAACAAAATAAGCCATGAGATACCTTCGGAAATCTAAAAGGAGAGAATATAATTTTTACGACAATTGATATGATTGCGATGATTTATCTATAACAGATGTTATTCATCCGTGTGTATCTACGATACTATAAAGATTTAGATGAGAAATTTTTATTCATAGAATTTGGCAAGCTCTCCCAGTCTTTTTAAATGTATTATTTAAATTCAGAATAAATTGTTTTAATTAAACTCAAGACAAAAATATTGGTAATTTTATGCCCCAAAATATTTGTGGCCAAGGGGCCACTCGCCTTTTATGCTCCTAAATCCGGCCCTGAATTACGCTCAGATTATCTCGCCAGTGAAGTGAGTTGAAGAAAACGAGAAAGTGATCTGTGACATATTACCATAATTTAGAAATGACTTCCTCCCCAATTGTATTGGATTGGATAATACAAATTTATCAATATTTTAGTCGAGGACACAATAGAATCCAGTATGTTCTATATTCGTTTTTCTTAAAAACACACGCTAAGTGATAAAAATGAATATAAAAGAAAGACAAATTACGCCCTCCTTCTGCCTTTCATAAGCCTCCTTCAATAAGGTGACGGCTCCACAGAAGGTCATAGAAGAAGGGGTGCAGTAAACTAGAATTGACCTCTTAGTGGTTTCTAACCAACATTCGACCGTTATTCATTTTTATTTTCCTTTGGTTTGCAAGTTTGAAGCCTCAGCAGCTAGGTCTAGATGAATTAGGAAATATACTGTGCCAAATTACCCTACTAGGAACCCAAGCACCGCTAGGCTGTTTCATATGTCAAGTGTTCAGTCATACGTGTGTAATAACTTCCAGTTATCCTTGTTCAGAAAGAAAAACTTTTTGTGCACTTATGTGCACGCGTTAGAGGTTATACTTCTTTGGCGTAACAAGATAAAAATCTTTTAAAAAAATTTATCTTTGCCTTGTCTACGTTTATAGAAAAAACGACACTAACAATAGATGAAGATAACTAACTTTCATTGGATATACGTAGTTTATAGTCTCTTTTCTACAGTTGAGTCTGAAAGTTATAATTTTGATAAGAATGTCACGTTGATATTTTGAATGTCACAAAATATCTTACAAGTAATATAATTAAGGTATAATTACAAAATATAAGAAGAAAAACTCAAATGTACTATATCTAACTTCAGGGTGTCGGTTTTTTGTGACGGCGTGCGCGCGTATCGTAAAAATTACTCTCACCATTCTCTATCTTCACCTCTTCTTGCCAAAAGAAGTATAACTTCAAAAAAGATTGTGTGTCTCTTTAACAACGTGTCAACGCGTTACAAGCCAACTAAATATCGGAAAGTACATTTTGATGTAATCGGTTTTACATAAGTTTTTGTATATTAAATAAAATTTTAATCAATACCATAGAATTGCATGGTAAAAATGTCCTCCTTAAACGTCATCATTCATCAACGTACAATATCGGTGACGTTCACATTCAACAGTTGCTTTAATATTTTTATCTCGTTATTTAATTAAATGGGACTTTACGAACCATCATGCATTATAATTTACGGATTCATAAAACGTATAACAGAAAGCATTACTGTTGTATGTGTATAGGCAACCGAGTTATATAAAAAAATCAAAATATATTTGTAACAGAGTTGCAGGATAATTTTGTTAAATACAAAATGTCATAATACGTCTAATTGATTAATTAATTTCTTAAAATACTTCCTGGCAACACAGTGTTTATTCAAAATAAACTAATAATATATAATTTCTTCTTCAGTGTGTGAAAACCTGAACGCAATTTTAGAAACGAAGAAGAAATTATTTTATGCCACTTTAGTTACAAGTCTTATAGCCCTTGTGTTGACATCAAATTTGATGTTTTGTAAAAAGATAACTTTTTCAGTATGTTCAGGCGACAATATGTTTTTATTACAATAAAAATATAATGAAATAATTTTTTCCTCAATTTCCATTCCTAAATTAAATAAATTTTGTTTTATCTGAAAGGTGTCTATAAATCAAATTATAGTAATCTGTATATTTATCAAATTTTACATTATTATGATTCTATTGATACGAAATCTTTTAATATAAAATATTGTCGTCTCTACTCTGATTAATGTTTTATTCAACAGCACTTACTGTTTAGTTATTTAATATCGGATACGCTTAATCATCCATAAGCAGTACCTGTATTTTCGTTTTTTAACTATATACAAATAACAATAGTGTTAGAACGTTGTATATGTATGTCAGTGCCGATAGTGTATGTTTAGACACCGATATTATTTGTGGAAAAATGTTAAAAATATTTTAGGCAACTAATTTCTAAAAAACTATTATTATGACGCCTAGTAAAATAATTCCAATTGAGACAAGTAATTCGCTGCTTATTGTAAATGTTATTTGCTAGAAATATACCAGATTTGGACTGACTTATGTTACCAAGGACTTAACCGGGACTCCCTTGATTGTTATGACAGTTGGCCTGAGCATGGGCAACCTCATGATAAATGAATTCAGTTCATTAAATAAACATGTAGAAAGAATGAACTTGCCAATGGTAAATGGTCAAAGGTGTTAAAGGTCTCAACCTACTTTCCAGGGTTTTCGGTTGCCTTAGTCTCACAACAGAAAAAGTTAGTGAATAATAACTCTAACTTTGAAAGGACAATTCAAGGTCAATATCGTCGAGTACCAATGGTCCCTTTACTTCGTAATAGAGTTCACTGCTTCTATCCTGTTAGTGACACTATTACTGTAAGGAAGACAGTTACTATATCCAAAAAATCTTGACAACTTACATTTTATAATTATGAAGGTAGTCATAAATATGCCACGTCTTATTTTGTACTTTTTATTAAAAAAGAAATATTTATGGTCATAGTAACTTAGCACATTTTGGTGTCTAAACCTATATTGTCGTGTTGTATTTTAATTGCTAGTAATTTATTTGTTTGTACTTTTGTAGATGAATTTGAACTGACTGCGCCGATTAGGGAGATTAACATTAAATAGTTTAAGTAAACATTTTGCACCTATAGCTTAAGCTTTATCAGTAGAAAATGGTCAGGTTAAAACGGCGTTCCAATGGAGTGCCGTGAAAATCTCATTTTAATGTCTATCTGTAGTTAAAATGGGTCGTAAATTAAAATATTACTTTATTAATCTTGTGTTTTTTTTTAGTTTCTTTTATTTTCCGTATATTTTTTTTAATTGATTTTTTTGCAGTTATGATTCTGATATAATTTACGTTATATATATGAAATATAGGAGTTATCAGGACTAATCCATGTAGGTTTTCACCAATGTATTTGAAATGTCTTAAACATTTCAAATATATTGGCTTTGTTATAATTGGTAAGAAGGCGGTAGTTGATTAAAATTCACTGACATTTTATGTGACTCGCACGAGTTTTACCAATCTCTACCACTCTATATTAGAGGTTCATATTTGGTAGCAGTACATTACCGGGTGCAAGGTTCCCCATACGATTTTCTGAGCTCGAACAAGGTGAAAAATCCTCACTTGGGCTCCACTACTATTAACATTAAGTATCATCCACTACAAGGTTGGAACAAAATAATTAATCTTGAATAAAGCTAAAAATTGAAAAAAGGAGTACCACGACAGTCAATTCTCTGCTGTCCATGTCAAAAATGACTTTTAGTTAATATAAAATATACATTAATATGACAATTGAACGGTTATTAAGGTGTCCTAATTAGTAATAAAGGGCGGTGTCGAGAAATGGATAGCTTCGGTGTATTAGATGTGACTTATTGTGTAGAGAATCATTTGGGTGTATCGCTTTTTACTGTTAACCGATAATCGACAACTGATGTTCATAATAAAACACCAATAGATATAGGATGTTAGGAGATCGCTTCCGAAAACGAAGACAGACGATAACACTAATGACACCTTTGACGATGGGACGGACCGGCCTGATAGTGGCCGTTGACCCGATCTGAGACGTCAGTTGCTTTTAATTTTGAGTTTCATTGCTGGTTTTTTTTAGTTAAGTATTTTTTTATGAAACTATCGTTTATTTTAGTTAGACTAACATGATGGAACGTAAAAAATGCTAATATTTTTCCATCCCATCATCAAAGATGTCTACCGTCTGTCTTCCTTTACGGAAGTGGTCTTCTAACACCGTGTATATTGATATAATGTCCTACGGGAAATATTATCATTACAACGAAATGTCAATACTAACTAGTATTTAGCTTTATTATTTGTTAACTTGGCATGAAATTTGAGCGGGATTTCTTTTTAATAAATCCGCTCAAATCTCTCGGTCTCCTGCGAATGTGTTATAACCAAAAGTTTACACGGAATACATTCTGTATTATATTAAAAACATTGAAATTTGGACGTGTAAAATGTGAAACTATGACCTCTTCAATTGCCCGATTACTTGATGGTATTGTCCAATGTGTGTATTGTGTGAAAAGACAAAAATAAATGGCCGTATTAAAATTTGCTTTTCTTCTCCATTTTAATTTCTTAACTTTTTATAATTCGCTTTTAATATATCTTTGTATGTTAACAAATTCATCATACTCATAAAAGTGCGTGGAAATTATATTGTTAATATTCATTTTTAAAGGAATGGCGACATGTGACGTCTAATTCTCTACGTATGAACGGTTGTTGTTGAATCCATAGGTCGCTGGTTCAGATCCGGCTCGAAGGACCAATTTGTATTGTCATCTTGGCCTTCAGAAGGCGGGGCGTGTTACTGAGCCGAATCCGCTATTTGCTCGTAAAAAAATGTTTATTTCGTGAGGCCGAGATTATTTTTGAGCGTACGTTAGGAATGGAAGATTTTGAATGCGTCCGTTATTTCCATAGACTGTGTATTACGTTTATGTTCAGAGATTATGTTGTGAATATGAAATCACAGCAACGGTCAACTTGCGATTTAGTAATTTGATGGTTGTGTAACCCCATTTACCAACTTGTATTTGAAAAAAAGTCTTTCGATTTATTATTTATTACGATTGTGTACGTCCTTTTTGGGGTATAGTGTCTTTTTTATATTAATTAATTCTCAACAAACATTATATATATATATATATATATACTCGTATATATATATATATATATATATATATATATATATATTGACAGTATGAATCCATGTAAAAAACATGAAATATATAGAAACATAGTAGGATATCATATCCACGAATTTTAATCTTTTCTTCGTTTGTATCGAAATATTTTATCCTCAAACGTACGTAGCGGATTCCTCTTTCGTTTACAAGGCTTCGTTACAAAAACTGCCGCATTGGTCTAGTGGTTAGCAAGTTCGACTACAGACATGAGGTCCTGGGTTCGAGTCCCGGGTGGGCCAATTCAAAAATCAATATCGAGTTTTCTATTAAGATTTTCTCAATAGTTGCCCAAAGTTGGGAAGTTGGCGGTGTGATCCATCCCCGTGCCTCGGAGAGCACGTTAAGCTGTCGGTCCTGCGCCTGATCTCTCTCCGGTCGTGTCGGATTCCCGTCACATTGGACTGTGAGGGAGAAGGAATATAGAGTGCACTTGTGTACTATGCCTGCCAATCCGCAGTGGAGCAGCGTGGTGGATCTATGCTCTAAAAACCCTCTCTCATGCGAGTGAGGAGGCCTGTGCCCAGCAGTGGGACGTTAATGGGCTGCTACTTACCTTACAAGGCAATTTTTTTTTAAATTTAAAACGGCTTATAGTATAAATAAAACTTGTATGTGCATTCAGCGGATCGAAAAAATAAACTGCAAGTTTTCGTCGTATTAGAGTGTTTTTTAAATTCTCTTTAAAATTTCAAGAATGTGCAAGTTAAATTAACCTTAAATTCGGATTCAGCGGGACAAAATATGTATCCTTAAGTCGGTCCGGTCAAATGCACTTACTACTTTTTTTGGGTGCCGGTGTAATTTATGTAAAAGTTGTAGATAAAAAAAGTAAATTTTCATATTCATACTGCATCTCCATAAAACATTCCGAAAAGGTAGTAGGTTCATTAATGACGGAGAGGTTCGACGATTCGAAAGTGCTTGCAGTTTATAATCGTAAAAGATGCTCTTTTTTTAACATTACCACAGAAATAAACTATCAGATTAAACACGATAAATAAAACAGTGATTACAGAATAATATTTTAATATGACAATACAAGAATTTTACCTTAGATTTATACATTTGTGTAGAGATAAACTAAACTTAGGATCTAGAATCAATATCCATATTTTGCTGCTTTAGAAGAATAATGACACAATTCGGAAAAGCTAGTTTTACAAGAGATATTAATCAATTTTTTTTGTTTCAGAATATATGATTATGCGTCCAAAACAGCGATATGTTTTACTTAATTTGTGAGATTGAATTATATAAAATATATTAATAGAAATCAAAATGATTCGAATAACTTAATTTTTAAAGATTATCAATCAACCTTTATAAGTAAAAAAAATCAATTTCTTATTTTGGACCTGCAAAGTTTCCTGTATCTATAGCGCCACTTAACAGTTCCAAGACTATCATATAATATTTAACGTGAATAGTTTTAATAATATTTCCAAAACGTTGCCATTAAAATCGGTTAATATGTTTGCCTACCCTACTTCTTAGATATCTTTAGTCTTAATTAAAGATTAGTTAGAGGTAGAGTAGGTAAATCTTATATTATAGATAAATCATAAAAAGGATTTTCTTATAATTAAACATAAATTGTAGATGCAAATGCAAGAACGGCCTAACCAACATTTGCTAAACACAGTTCTTACATATATGAGAACTTTCTAGTAACTACAATTATTAATGAATGCACCAAGAGATGTAAGTAAAGATATATATCTTAATAAATAAATGATTTATACACAGATAAATAATAAAATAGTATTAGCAGCTTAGGCATTAGCATATATGTAATAAATAAATTTAAAACCAAGATTATGGTGGTAGATCTCATAAGCCCTTTGGAGTGGACAGGAATTCTCAGGCTACCGACTGTAATAAAATTTCATCTATCTCGGCTCCAACATCAGCAATAATGGCTCATGCGAAATCGACTTAAAGAGGCGCATCGGAATGGCTACAAACGGAACGTCTCAGCTCCATAGAACTTGAAAAGATAGGCGTATGTCTTAAAACTAAAATTAGATTAATACGAACCCTCATCTTTTCAATATTTCTCTATGGAACTGAGATCAATTCTTAAGAAACTCAATGTTACCACTAGGCTTTCCACCATCTGCCTCAAAAAATACTTCAGTACTTTGGGCACATTGCCAGAAAACAGGGTGATAATCTCTAAAAGCTTGTTGGAAAAGTTGGTGGCCAAAGAGCAAGAGGTCGGAACCCAATGCGTTGATCCAATCAGATCCACAACATTACAAACATTCGTCTACGATGCATTACATGTCACGGAAAATAGAGGCAAATGACGTTCCATTATTCAAAGAAAATACATGTCAGAAGTGAAACTTCTTTGGCAAACAATTTTTTTTAAGTCTTGTTTATATTTATAGAAATCTAGAACTTTAGATTTCCGAGGCTTAGAGGGAGGGGAAAAAAAAGATATTAGGAATTTAATTGTCATTAAAATATTAAGTGTTGAAAATCTAAAATGTCACGTGTTTTTTTGTCAATATTAAAAAGAAGAATTTATTAAACATTTTATATTTTTTGAAAAATAGTATATTAGTAAAACTACCTAACCTTCAAACGAATTCGTATATAAAACGCTTCACATCTTCGTGGTGCCAATCACGCGTTTCATCCGTAAAAATTTTACCCTATTTAAAAAAGCTAAAGAAACGCCTAAAGAAGTTTCACTTCAATATTTATTTCGTCATAGTTTGGACGTCGGTTGGAAAAGGTTAAAACCAATGTTATAGGCCGTTGTGGCTCTCGCGGCCTTAATTATCGTACAATGTAAATGCGAATATGGCACGGCAGTAAGACGTACAATGTACGGTGCACCTAGATACGAATATGGGACATTGAGACACTGTATAAATAAGGATGTCTCTAATTAAACTGTCGTCCCACGTGTCAACGAGCGGCACGCTTTGGCGACCGGCCCACTAATGCACCTGAAGGAGATTGCATTTATTTCAGTGCATCTCTGGCTGTTGCGTGCTATAACGCTATTTTCGTCATCCTATTTCTAGGTCACTATATGCTCTTGGATATTTCACAATATAGGTCTTATAATAAAATAAAAAAGGTGCGTGCGTACAAAGTACACATATCAGAATTGAAACTTCTTTGACAAACTAATCTTTAAGTCTCGTTTATATTTATACAAATCTAAAACTTTAGATTTGTATACCAAGTTGCCTGTAGACCAAAGTCTTCGAACAGTGCGTGTTGCCAGTGAAGACATACGGTTCTGAGACGTGGTCGCTGACTATGGGACTCATGCGGAAGCTCAGAGTCACTCAGCGTGCGATGGAAAGGGCTATGCTCGGAGTTTCTCTGCGCTATCAAATCAGAAATGCGGAGATCCGTAGCAGAACCAAAGTCACCGACATAGTCCTACGAATCGCGAATCTGAAGTGGCAATGGGAGGGAACATAGTCCGAAGGATCGATGGACCGAAAGCGGTTTGGGGGCCGAAAGCTGCTGGAGTGGCGACCCCGCACCGGACGGCGCAGTGTAGGCAGACCCCCCACAAAGTGGATTGATGATATAAAGAGGGTTGCCGGTAGCCACTGGAGCCAGGCGGCGCAAGATAGGGCCTTGTGGAGGTTATTACGTGAGACCTATGTCCGGCAGTGGACGTCCATCGGTTGAAGCGACGACGACGACGACGAAAACTTTGCATTTCCAAAACTGGGAGGGAGGGAAAATGAAGATATGTTAGGAATTAAATGAATATAATTGGCGTTAAATATTAAAAGTGTCGAAAAAACACAAATGGCGGATTGTAAATAAAAATACCGCGTGCTTTTTGTCAATATTAGAAATTATTAATTAAAATTTAGTAAAAAGAATTTATTAAATACTTAAAATTTTATGAAAAAATTGTATATGAAATTATTAAATGACGTGTGGCAAAGAAAAATGCCACATGTTATTTGTAAATATTAAAACCTCCTAACCTTCAAACGAATTAGCATAAAAACACTGCACGTCTTCGTAACGGTAGCGCTTTCTTCCGCAATAAATTTATCCTCATGCGCCTAAAGAAGTTTCACTTCAAAAAAATATGGTGAACATGGCAATTTTTTGAAATCACTATTATACTAATTGACATACTATTATTAGTGGTGTAATTGAATTTCGGAAACAGGTGATTCATTTGTAGCTGATATAGCGTAGCGTAGCGATACCGTGGAAAAACAATACTATATTCCCGAGATTCTTTAACTAAGGGACCCAAAAGTCCATGGTATTGGAGGAAAAAATGCTGACAAAAGCTCTGGCCCAACTTCGACCTGACTGAGAGTTCTAAAGTTCAGTTATAGTTAGAACCTAGGACTATGAAATAAAAACGATATGATATGGTCATATAATTAAAGTAATCATTATTAAATACCTACACCTTACATTAAAACATTTCGCCGTTTAAACCAAACTTTGTTTTGGCAGAGACACACTTTTCTTATAATACTTTTGCGCTTATATCTAGCGACCATCAGAAATCATAATACCAAAGAAAAGACTTCAAATTTTTCTGTTTACAGAACTAAATCTGCTCCTTGATTGAAGGTTTCATGTCATTCTTCTGTGGAAAAAGGGAGCACGCAGAGACAGTGCCGTTACTGGCTGTTGTTTGGTACTAAACAACCAGCTAACCACACTGCCAATGCGGTCAGCCGTTGCTTCTTTTTGAATTGCTTCAAAAATCGCTGGAATCCTGGTAATTTTAATAAATGCTAGCAAATATAATATATTAGCAAACAAAACATTATTACGAGTTTATATTATGTTGAAAGTTACTATGTACATACATAAAATAAGGTTATAATTGTAGCTGCGAGTAACGAACGACTTTGCATGAAGATATTTAAATGGAATTTTTCAAAAACAAAATTTCAATTAAATAGTCTTGCATCTATGACTTTTATAGTTTGAAAAATACTGTAAGATCTCGGAAGATATCCCTGGACACTATTTGATAGATAAATATCAATGTAAAAATGTCGTTTTACAAAACGACTTTCGTTTACTAGAGAGAATGGCTGGTAGATAAAGCTTTTAAGCAGTAAGCTCGCCTTTTTGCACATTGTGCAAATAAAGTTAATAAATAATAAATAAATATAATTTTCGTAAAATAACCTGTAATAAAATTATCAACCCCATTTCTTTGATTTTGTATGTTCAAAATGACAGTCGATTTTGTACTAAATCCGTGAAAATCTTGATTTTTTTAATAGATAATGTGTCTCTCTTTCTCAATATATATATAGTTTAAGTATAAGTTGGTATATATATAATCATAAATCTATAAATAAATTCTATTTTACATAATAATTGGCCTTTTCCTACTTATAATGGTAAATATATATTAAAACATTTATGTAACATGCAAAACCCAGAATATTGATAATAAAATATTTAACTTTTTTTGCAAATAAATATATATGTATCTGTCCTTTTGTTAACTATTCGTAGACTAGCTAAAATCGCACACGGTTTGGTAATACTCAATCTTGAGATAACATAAAAAGTTTGAAATCTCTCGTTCTCATACATTAGCCAACGGTATTCTTTATATCAGCTTTCTGCAAATGTGAGTCTTGTCAAAATCGGTGCAGCCTTTCCAGGAATCATTGGGCACAAACCGATAGAAGAAACTTCTCATGCTGATAATTACACGTATATACAATATTACACAGAATAAAGAAGCTTTTGAAGAGAATATAAATGTCAAAGATATGCAAAAACTTAATAATATAAGAATGTGATTTAATAATAAATAACATAACATTTCATAATAATGATAACAGATAGTGATCCGATCGAATGCATCGACTGTTTACATTTCTGTGCTTTTTCTTATCTCAACTTCCTGGTTAGAAAAACTTCCTAGTTGTTAGTATTATTTACTGTTATATTGAAAATATTTCAAAGCATGGTATCAACTCTAGATCAAAACGTGAATGTAAACAATAACAATTCTTGTCTTTTAAATTTTATAGTACTTGCAAAGTCGCTCATGTTTCGCTTTGGCTACTTATGTACTTGAAATTGTATGTTTTAATGAAAATGGCGAAAATAGCTTGTTAACCCTTTTGAGATAGGTAATAGATCGTATGTACTAGTAAATGGGGTAACTAGTAAACTAGGTTTAAACCGATATCACTTAGTCCTTAATTGTCCTATGAGAAATAAAGTTTTGTCCGCCTCTTTGCGTAAAATTAGAACAGATGTTAATGTGGTATAATTTTCTTCAAAATATCATTTATTAAGAACTTTACAATAACTTTCACTAACATTTTACGCTTAGGATACGAGATAGCAAGGTTAATAATTTGATATACGTTATTCTATCATTAATTTAACGAAAACTTTAAGATAACAGATATATCTGTTATTGTTAAATATAATAATAACACATATAAATAGCAATAACAGTAGCTGATAACTAGCTATCAAAAATATATCTTGCATCAATGAATTAAGTTACGATTTCATTTACAATAATATTATTATTAACCTTGCCTTTTTTAGTTAGTTTTATCTAGCCACAGCTAAAACCATTCTCCAGTCCAGACCTAGATAATTCGAAATAGGGCGGACTGTGGCATTTAAACCTCCCACTGCTGGGCACATGCCTCCTAACTCATAGGAGAGTTGTTTAGAGCTTGGACCTACCGCGCTACCATCTAATCTATCCCAGAATTGCTCTGGAAATATTCTGCCCATGATTCGTATTCATTGACTTTAGACAGATAAACGCAGCTAGATTAACTCGTTTATAAATCGTTTTCTCCTTGGTTTTTCTAATCTCTCTTAATCCTTTATAAGCAATTTATTTTCTTGCTTCAGACGTTATATTTGATTATCATTGTATTCTTTCTCGGGTTTCTCTCATTTTGGCTTCATTTTTCTGTATTCTCTTGACACGATCTGAAAATAATAGGAAATCTAGTTATTAAAAATATTAAATTTTACGATTTCTTATTGTTAGTTTGCAAAATTAGCAGATTAATATTAACTATTATAACCTTCCACTGATCTAAACGTAGACAATTTAGAAAATACAATTTCCTAAATTTGCCCTTCTAGGAATCATACCCAGGGCCTGTGATAGCCAACCAGATATTGCACCAGTAAGGTCTTCAAAAAATCTATATGAAACCTGTGTCTATGTGTAGCATTGCGATTTTCTATAACCAAAAACTTGGTAACAATTTAGCAGGTAATTTAATAACAAATGTATGCTTACATACATAAGTATCTCGTATCATACTGCCAGACTACTATATTTCAGCTATTTTCACAGCATTATGTATTCTACTTTGGGGTAATGCTGCTGACATAGATGCAATATTTGTGCTGCAGAAAAGGGCCGTTCTTGCGATTTACAAAATGGGTCCAAGAGAGTCTCTAAGAACCAAATTCAGAGCAGCTAACATAATGACAATTCACTGCGTATATATGTATTAGAAAACTTGTTGAACGTATATAAAAATCATCATATAACTTAAGAAACAAAAACAAACTTGTTATAAATTCTAGTAGGCTGCATAAAATTAATGACTTTATAAAGTTTTTTAAGGGTAACTGTATACGTTTCTATAATAAACTCCCAGGAGACGTTCTAGAGATGTCGCATAATAAATTCAAAGTCTTTGTTAAACGAAAATTGATCGAAAAATCATACTATAATTTACAAGACTACTTAGACGGTGAGAGTAAACGATGAGATTGCTCTAATTGAAATTTCAAACTTATATGATATTGTAATGATGATGGTAAAAACAATCAAAATACAAGACTGAGTTTATTGTGGGCATATCTCAGGGCAGGGCGCGAAGGAATCCCCTTAAGTTTAGATTTTAAGTCGTTCTTTAATACCAGCATCAGTTATATTTGACGATTCAAAAGTGCTGTAATAGGCCAACTTGAATAAAAGTGTTTTGAGTTTGAGTATCTTCTTATAGCGAATTTTGTACAAGATATATATCTTTGTACTCGTACATGAGTAAGTTCAATATATTTTACTTTCTAAGTTAATCAAGCATATACTATTGAGTGGCATCTCTCATAGTTATGAAGCTAAAGTAAAGATTTTCCGTGGATGTGATTTTAAAGAAGAAATTCTTATTTTCCGCTATTCATTTATGCTTTAAAATGTGTCATATGCACGACATTAACGAATTTTCACCTATGAAAAACATAATATTCCCCCAACCATATTTATTAAGTAATTTCCGCCTAAGAGAATATTATAAAATTCCTCCTCACTCATAGGAGAGAGGGTTGTTAGAGCATAGACCCACCACGCTGCTCCACCGCGTGTTGGCAGGCATAGTACACAAGGCCACTCTATTCCTTCACTATCATAGGCCGATGTGACGGAATTCCGACACTGCCGGAGAGAAAGCCGGCGCAGGACCACGGCCTAACGTGCTCTCCGTGGTATGGGGGTAGAGTACACCTCCAACTTTCCAACTTCGGGCAAATACTGAGAAAATCTTTAATAGAAAACTTTATATCGATTTTTTAATTGGCCCTACCCGGAACTCGAACTCAGGACCTCATAACTATGGTTGAATATTCTAACCACTAAACCAGTAGAGGCAGTTAGATATTGAGGGTATTTCTCATTAATCAAGTACCTATAACTAAGCCCTGATATGATGGCACAATGGTTAGATTTAATGGAACAATGGAAATTGTTTTTAGTCACGGGCTGCGTAGCTAATCCTGCGTAGCTTTGGAACACTTCCAGGATTTTTGTAGCATCCCAAATCGCAGTAGATTAAGGTGTTGGGCTTGTGCTTTAAAAACCTAATCACTTTTGAATGCAGACGCTTATACCCATTTGTAGGACATTAATACACTATTACTTACATATTATTAACATGTGTACCATTAAAAGAAAACTTTGTCAAATTTTATTGCTAACATCAACTCACAATTTTTTTTAATGATAAATTTACTCAACGGTATCCAGTTCTGGCAGTGAAATGGAAATAATTAAGACTGATGTCTTCTACTGGAATAAAATTATGTTAATTACAAACAACGCAGCGGGAATGATTTACTTTCATAATTTTATGAAAATTTCTCTCTCATAAAGACGTAAACGTAATTTAATGACGTTGATAATTTGTTTTATACAACTTGCGGATTTATATGACTTCATAAAGTATATTTACATATACATTACTAGAAAGAGAATATTTTAATAGATGGGGAACAAGTGGAAGAGGTGAACTTGTATACTTGGGATCTAAATTTACAGAAGATGGAACCTGTGAAAGTGATATTGAAAGGAGAGTGAATGCAGGGAATATTGTATATGGTGCTCTGGACACCCTTATGAATAGCCAGATGGTGTCTCAAAGCGCCAAACTGGCTGTGCATGGAGAAGTGTTGGTGCCAACACTTATGTATGGTAGTGACAGTTGGGTATGGTACAAGAAGCATAAAAGTAAAATAAATGCGGTAGATATGAGAGCGTTGAGAAGTATGAGTGGATTGAAACTCAGTGACAGAGTAAGAAATAGTGTGATAAGAGAACGTTGTGGTATAAAAGAAGATGTAGTGACTAAAATTGAGAAAGGTTTGCTTAGATGGTTTGGGCACATAGAGAGAATGAATGAAAGGAGACTGACAAAAAGGATTTATAATTCAAGAGTGAATGTGAAGGGGGAGACCAAGACGAACGTTTCTGGACCAAAACCAGGATATTTTAAACAAGGACCAAGTCAAAAGCACTCTTATTCGACGAACTTGTATGAAAGGTTTAATGAGAATAAAAGAAGCGAAGCAGATATCTAAGGATCGTGGCAAGTGGAAGGACGTGGTCTCTGCCTTCCCCTACGGGAATGAGGTGTGATACTATGTATGTATTACTAGCTGTTTCCTGTGACAATCACACAATGTGGAGAGATGTATTTATTTATTTCTCACTAGCTGACCCCTGCAACTGAGTATGTGTACACTTTAACTCGGCTCTTAAAGTACGACGATATCTATTTGATGCTTATGCAACTTAGCCACAAGCCTCGCCCACCGACTGCTGCCAACCACAACGAAACAAACTGCCCGCCAGCCTCCGTTTTTAAAATCTGATGTCTTCTAAGAGATCAATTTTAATGAAATGCTGTTAGAAGTTTTGATCTACATGAAATATATAACGTATGCAATGTCTTTATTTGGATAAAATATAATTGTATAAGAAAGCTTGATAATTAACACATTTTTTGCAATATGAAAAAGATGAAAATAGTTGCTGTGGGTTATCCTTTACAAATAAATAAAACTATTACCATCACTAACTTTTTTATCAATCTATACGAGTATACTCGTATTGATCTATCTCGTAAGGTTTACCCAGCGTTTGCGATTTAAGCGTACGAAATCATTTTTCTTAAGACATCACATTACATATCGTTAAATTGTTCGGGTTTCCATGCTAATAATATATAGGTATTATACATATAAACCTTGCTCTTGAATCACTCTACCTATTACTGAAATATGTACTAAACTTCCTCGAACACTTTAAAAGATCTTCGCGAAAAGACAGCGTAAGCAACTCGTTTTATCCTATGTGAAGATAAAGTCATATTTTATATATGGAGGATGGTCTCTACGTTCGCCACATTACAAGAAGTATTCATTGACGAAATATAAAAGATAGGGCTGCTAAATATCTATGAAACTAGACGAATAGTTTTTGAGATCTAGTGATGCGAGTGAGTGATCATTTGTTATTATATATACAGAAATAAAGAGCAGTTATTGCCCAAAGGGTATATACGTCGATTCTTGTTAAGAGTAATGGGTCCACTTAGTTCTCTTTGTAAAACTTTTGACTAATAGTTCTTTAAGTTTTTCAATAAATGTATTATACTTGTGGTAATTGGTTACGCTCAGAAAACTGCACTTAATTAATTTAGCCATAGTTAATATAAAAAAGGTAAATTCGGGATATAATGTCGTCGTCGTCGTCGCTTCGAGCGATGAACGTCCACTGCTGGACATAGGTCTGTGCCCACAAGGATATAATGTACTAGCCGAACCCGCGACTTCGTCTGCGTGGAATGTTTTTTTGGTAGCATTTTCATTACCTATAACACCCCGGCAACCCATGTGAGTGGAGTTTTCTTAGCTGACCTCTACTCAGCAAAAGGAATATTATTACCAAATTTGAAGTCTCTAGGCCTATGGTGCCTTATGCCGGAGACATCGTGATGAGTCAATAGATACCTTATATATACTAGCTAAACATGCGACTTCGTCTGCGTGGACTGTTCTTTGGGAAGCAATTTAATTAATGGTTTTACAAATAAGAAACATGACCTGTACTCAGTCAAAGGAATATTCCTACCAAAATTTCAAGTCCCTACGACTTATGGTTCCAGAGATATCATGATGAGTCAATAGATATCTGGATATCTCATATATATGTCGGAGAATAAGAGAAAAGGAGAGCAGCATAAAGCATAGGGGCGTAGGGTTATCCGCCGACATCATCAAATGGCATTCATAATTTAATTTCCATACAGTGGGCGTTGATGGGTAATGTTGGTGAAATCAAACACTTTATTAATTAACTCGGATTATAATGTTAAATTCCTTAATGTTCCCGATATTAACTTACACAAACTCATTAATAATAATAGCTATTAACGCGACCGTATCAACAGTCGATCGCTCCGGCGGACTGTCACTCGAGAACTACCGAGAGACGCGAGCCGGACTGCCACTATTGACTCTGTTCCCACGCCGATAGGCAGATGGCGCCAGCGCTCCACAGACTTCCGCACTCCGATATATATATATATATACGTCAATATTTCAAGTTAAAAATATGTAAGTATTGATAAGAAATCAAAACTGAAATTTTAGAAACAAGGCGCTTTTAGCTCATATGCAAATCCCATAATCCAAAACGGAAATAGAGGATTACTTTAATAAAAAAATGTAATTTATAATAACAACGCATGTCACTTTTCATATCTTTATCAGATTTAAAGCGTCTTAATCTAAACTAAATAGTATTTCCTGTAATAATTTGCGTGATAAATGTTAAAATTAAATACATCCATATCTATTATCATATTGCATAGCTATTATAGATCTTATGTGAGAATTCTTTCAATACAGATTTTATAACTCGTTACAGAATATTAGAGTTAATCAAAATTGTTTTCATAATCCTCGTCAATTAAATCGTTTCACTCGTTAGACGTCACTACTCACCTCGCTAGCAGATATCCCGGTTTAAATCCCCGGTAGGGCGATATTAAGAAATTGTATTTTCTAATTTGTCTGGACTGTCTGTCTGTCTGAGTCTGGACTGGTTTGAGACTTTGGCCATACCTAGTTACCAGCAAAGACAAATCAAGCAAAGGGATTTGTATTCTGCTACGGATACTGTGTAGAAACCATAAGATGGAAAATTGCCTCTTACTGCATTATTAGATTAGCACATTTCCATCTTCGACTGCATCCTCACTTACCATCAGGTACAATTTCCGTCAGGAAAATTGTATTTCAAATTTTTCTTATTCTGAACTGGTGTGCATCAAAACCATCGTGACTGCAAAAAATCTCATGGCTTAGGTATATCTAAGAGCTGTTATTTTATTGCTGAGAGTTTAGCGGTTGGCTGTACCTCACCTGTTGGTAATTGATGATAAAGTCTAAGATGGAAGCGCGCTAAGAGCTTCTACACGGCATCGTACCGGTACAAAAATCTCTTTGTTTGGCGATACGTTTTTGCTGTGGTAACTCGCCACAGTCGAAGCCCTCCACCAGTTTAGACTCAAACAAATTAGAAAATACGATAAGCTGGGGCCTCTGGTAGTAAAGCGAGTACTTGCACCACTGCACCAGCGAAGCCGCTGAATTAAAGATATTCAGATAATATATGAAATGAGTTTATTTAACAATAACATAGCTTTATATTCAACTGAAGTACTTATATTTGACAGTTTTTTCTCATTAGAACGTAACTTGCATTGAATGGCTTATATTTGCCTATGAGCTTTGGGGCTTATTATATTTTATCTGTTAAATATTTTTAGACATTAAATTCATAATGAAGTTTATTTTATAATTATACATCCTTCATGATTAATTGAAGTACTATACTTGAAAGTCTTAGCCATTTGAGCTTAACTGGCGTCGAATGGCTTAAAATTGTCTAAGAGCGCTATTGAGTCTTATAATATCATATTTAACTTATTAAAAATGTTTATATATTGAAGTTTCTCTCACAATAGCACTGCTTTACGTTTTAAATAAGGTCAGTTATATTTGTAAGGCTTTCTCGTTAGAACTTAACTTGCATCGAATGGCTTATGTTTGTTTAAGAAGTTTTGAGGCTTATATTTTATCACATAAATATTTTTAAGATATTAAAGGCATAATAAAATTTATTTGAAAATGATACTGCTTTATAACTAAAGTATGTATATTTGAGAATCTTTCCCATTAGAACTTAACTGGCGTCAAATGGCTTAAGTTTGTCTAAGAGATTTTGAGTGTTATAATATTATATTTAACTTCTTAAATATTTATAGATGTTTAACGTATAAAGTTTATTTCACAATATCATTACTTCATGTCTACAGCGGTATTTGAAAGTGTTTATCATTAGTACATAGCTGGCGTCGAATTGCTTCCTTCTAAGACCGACTCCTACCTGGTAATAATGAACTCTGTTTTATTAAAATAGCACTTAAGTTGGCGTTTTCTAATTCAGTCACGCGTTGCATGCTCGTTATACTTGATATAATATTCTTTGATGACTTTATATTTCATAAGGCTGAATTATTATCTCCGGAAATTGCATCTATAGCTGTTGAACCTTTTATTGATATATATTTTGGAATGTATTGATAAATATTATATAAAAAGAAAATGTCAAAGATTCTTCAACTTGATTATAAGTTGTGCCCGGCTGAGTCACTTTTGTAGTTCCCAATCATGTGGAATATGGAAAAATATGGAATCAAGACAACTTTTGCACTTCTCCTTATATATTAAACTATAACTCAATTTTTTTTTATAGATTATAGCTGTTTCCCGTGGTGTCACCTGCGTAGTTTTTGATTCCGTTGGAATAATGAAAAACCCGTTATTAGTGCAAGTTTACGTCGCAAAGGGAACATGTATGACATATGTCAAATCAAAGGGTGAATACTAAAGGAAATCTCTCAGTAAGTTTCGCTTATATCCAGATCCCGTGGAAATATAGGCAAACATATTCTTAGTAGGAGCCTACATTACCAGAAGATAATATATAACTATTTTCAAGTTAATCTGTTAAATATTTATGTAGGTCTCGCAGTAAGTAATCGTTTTATATATCCGGATTCCGTGGGAGTATGGAGAAACTCGTTTTTAGTGTGCGTCTACGTTGTCTACGTTAAAGAGTAGCCTATGTTCTCTTTCAGGCTCTAGATTATCCGTGTACCAAATTTCAATGTAATCGCTTCAGTAGTTTTGTGGTGAAAGCGCGACACACAGACAGAGTTACTTTCGCATTTATAATATTAGTAAAGATTGGTCAAATACCTTAAAAAATAGAGAGAATCTAAATCAGCGGGGTTAATAAGCTTAGTTGTGCGTTGTATTGTTTTATTATTTAATTATTATCGATTGGGAATGATTGTGGAATGAAAACGCGATACCCTGATTTAATATATAGAAGTCAAAGAAAAAACCCTTAACTATTTTAGTTGACAAGCATATAAAAAGCCAAATAAATTAATTGACACCTGAACGTCCCACTGCTGGTCAAAAGCCTCAAGTGCAAGGTTTGGAGCATAGACCCACTATTTCACTTCCATTGGCAGACTACACACACCAAAGTTACTCCCCTAGATAATTTCGATATAAAATGGACGACAAACTGTCAAATTGGAAGTAAAGTTTTTAAAAATACTTTGTCACCTTGAATAATTTATCGTAATGCCTACTATAAAAGCCTCGGTATGATAAATTATTTTAATAATTAAAAAACAGAGAATAAATAACGTTAAAATATTCAGAACCTGGCAAAACATCACAGCCCTTTTAACCGGCAACAACAGTTGTATTTATACTGTTATTGGATTCGATCAACTGTAAAATATGTAACATTTGATTTAAGACAAAATAAACAATTTGAAAACAAATATAATTCAGATTATTCGATGTAAAATTATTTTAAAAAAAATTACGCAATATTGGAAACGAAATGAACCCGCGACCACTTCGATTATAACAGTAAATATATATGTCGGAGAATAAGAGAGAAGGAAGCATAAAGCATAGGGGCGTAGGGTTCTCCGCCGACATCGTCATTAATGGCATCCATAATTTCCATTTCCATACTGTGGGCGTTGATGGGTAATGTTGGTGCAATCAAACACGTTATTAATTAACTCAGAATATAATGTTCAATCACTTAATGTTCCCGATATCAATTTACACAACATTATTAACAATAATATCTAGGAACGCGACAGTTTCAATGGTCGACCGCTCTGGCGTACCGTCACCCGAGAACTATCGAGTCCGCCGCCAGCTGACGACACATGACAATGTCCCACGCCGATAGATAGATGGCGCCAGCGTTCCACAAATTACTGCACTGCTACATATATATTAAATTATATTCAATTAAAACTCTATAAAGATACACCAGGTGAAGTATTTGTGTTTTTACAACTTTAATTCCCGGTAGGTTAGATTTTATAATTTGCCTAACTTTGAAGTTGAGGGCGACTTAGGTTATGGCTTTATTATGCAGGAGATGGCTCTGTTAACAGCATACCAACAAAAAAGACCCAATGCAAACAAACGATGTATATCATTTATTATCAAATGAAATAACAGTCAAACCCAAATCTACACGTAGTAAAAAAACAATATTTTTTATATAATTTCGACGTCGCTTTTAAGGGAATGAATATTTTAGGTACAATAATGAACCAAAACATGATATACTGTAGCTCAATGTGTTATTAACTTCATTTGATGCATTACTTCTGCTACAATATGAGTTGTTGACTCATAAACAGTTCCAACTGGTAAATAAAACGGTTAGAATGACAAAGATTCTTAAGGCATCGCTTTAAAGGGAATGAATATTTTAGGTACACTAAAGAACTAAAACACGATAAACTATTTTGAATTATCCAAATCTTCCACTTTTTCTGAGATTGTACACTACACTGGCTTCTTGAACTAATACTAGGAGTCGAAATGGATGTGTTTTAGTTACTATTGAATTACGATATATTCACGTCAGTTTAAGATAAAGAGAAATATACAGAGCTTGATTGGGGCACTTAATATTGTTGTTGAAATGTTTGAAACGCTGAAGAGTTTTAATAGTAAAAAGTCGACACAAAACTTCAAAAGTGGCAAAGCCGAAAGTTTAAAACGAAAGTGCATCTTTCACTTCTCTTAAGCAATTGTCTTCAAAACGAACTAATTAAATAAGCTGGCGTAATGTAACTTTCATTTGTTTCAAGATTTTTAATGCCTTAATTATTAATGGATACAAGCAAAGGCATCCGCTCTAACGCTAATTGCTTTAAAGTGAAACTCCATCCTGCTGCTTCTGATATTTTTGTGTTAATTATTTAGCAGGTATTTTTAGTCGTATCTGAATTGTTACCAACGGACAGACTACTGACGATTCAAAGGTGCCTTTTGAGCCTACTTGAATAAAGAATATTTTGATTTTGATTTATGATTAAGTTGCTTTCTATGAGAATGAAACCTCTTTTTTGGTAAGTTTTATTGTCTTTTAATTATAGATGCCAACCTTATTCTAGGTTAACAATGTGATTTATGCTATTATCATTGTAAATAAAATCGAATCTAAATTACTGTCTTAAAGTCCATTTTAAAATAACAAAAACATTAAAGTAGCAACAACAGCAACAGATATTTTATAACAGTAATAGATATTTTTGTTACTTTAAAAGGGTTCCAATTAATTTACAATAATTTGTTTAAAATTATTAATCTTGCCATCTTTAATTTAAACAGACAATAAAGATTATCAGATAGGGGGTTTTTAAAATACTCTGCCCTGCTCAGGTCATCGAGCATTGCATTGAGATCTTCCAGAGTCTCTGCCATAATGAACACGTCGTCAGCAAACCGTAGATGAGTGATGTACTCGCTATTGATGTAGAGGTCCAGTCCGTTCCACTCCATAAGCTTGAAGAGGTCTTCCAACGCCGCATTAAAGAGCTTTGGGGAGATAACATCTCCCTGTCGCACTCCACGCTGCAGTTGGATAGCCTCTGTGCTTTGGTCCTGTATACGGACTGACATAGTGGCGTTTTCGTAGAAGCACTTCAACATGTGTATGTACCGGTGGTCAATTCGGCATCTCTGTAAAGATCTCAACACGGCCCTAACGGCACGGCAATCTATATTACTCCATGCAATATATAAACTATCTGGGCATACCAAAGAATACATTCTTATATTGTTTCTAGGATACTTAGTGAAATGTACGGAATATAGAATTTCACTCTTGGAATAATTTCGTCGTAATAATAGCACCAATTTAGAATGTCCGTCTCGATTGCTTAAAATAAAAAAAACGGGGTGTGACTGTCGACACGGCCGTTTGTTGTACATGAATACGCTAAGTAACGGGTAATAACTTCAAATTGGCAGTGTTCTCCACTAAACGCGATGTGATCCAGTGGTGTAGTGGAATTTCGGTTGTGGCCACATATTGTAACTAAAACACCAAACTCTATCTCCCGATTTTGTTGTCATTCGTTGCTTTTATTACCTCCCAAATGAGATAAAGACGTATTCACGTCCGTCTGTCTCTACTGATGACGTCATTTTTTAAAAATGTCTGTTTTAATGATTTCTAAAATAGTGATTTAGTGCTATTTGCAATCAGCAACTTCGAACGACTTATTAAAAGTCTTTTAGCGAGGAGACTGCATTCTAATTTACGTTACTACATTTTGTAGTAATTTTTTTTAAATATGTTAGTTAACAATGCATACGTCATTATTTTCATTAAATTAAAAGTTTCGAGACCATCCAACAGCCGCTTATAAGCAACTTCAAAGATTTTTCAATGTAAAATAACTACTTCAACTTACGTAGTTATAAAATGTTATCTATACGATATCGAATCGGCGTACAATCGGTTAGCTACACAGCTTTGCCCGTAATTTATATACATATTCTTATATTAGCCAGTATATAATTCCTGACAGTGTCACCCGCGTAGTTCCCGATCTTGTGGAAATATGTAAAGAACACTCTTAAAAGCGAATTATACTGTTGAAAATGATTTGAATGATAGAAATATTTGCATTTTAATCCAGTTCCATATTTTTTCAGTCATTATTTTATAAGTTTATATTAAAGAGCGTAACCACAGACCTTGCCAGTATCTACTCGGTAGAAGCAACCTCCCAAACCGATGGGAGATTCATCATCAACAGACAGACTTGAAAATACAAAGCTTGTTATGTCTACTTTAATACTTTCAATCGAAATTAATCTTAAATTGACCTAAACGCACGTAAATAATTTCATCAAAATCGGTCCAGTCGTTTAGCAAGTGTTCATGACGTAATAACGTATAGAAGAATTAAATACATACATTTTATGTGACTTTTATTATCCTTGTACTGGCATTCTCTATACCAAGAAGTCTCCATATTCTCTCGCTGAACTCTTATTAGAAAAAAGATTAAATGCCTAGTAGTTGTTTGGTATTTATTATTTTTTGGAGAATAAAAACCCGCATATTCTAGGACATGTTAAGACTGTCTGTATTGGATGTACTATGAAAACATTATTTAATACGATAATATTTTATCGACCGCCTCTCAAGCCTAAAGTTATGAGCATCCGTATCTGCTTCGTTACTAAATGTAGAAAATTCAAATGTCGAGAAGCCATTGGAAGATAAATTACCTCGTACCAGATTGGCATTACCATCATGATTGTATTAACATTTAACACTAAGTGACATCGCAGTCAAGTTTGGCGCAATGCTCACGGGTGATAGGGAGTGGAGGGCAGTGGCCTCCTTCTGTGAAAGTGTTATTTCGCTCAAGGAGACACACGAGAGGCACAGGGAGAACGCTGTGGGTGCTCCTTTATTTTATTAGGCGCAGATTTGCGCTTCTCCTTCCTAAGTTTCCCAGAGGAATCGTCCGGAGTGCCAGGGTAGAGTGGGTCTTCAGATCCTCCGGCGCTCCACAAAAGGATGCGGAGGGTATTGCTGGGTTTTAGTGGGTATTTTGGTTTAACAGCGAGTCCCACACTCTCGATTGATTGATTTTACTTTAATCAGGGTGCGTAAAGGCATTTCCCAACGTAAAAAAAATCGCAGACAAGTAGTCCTGGGTTCGCTCCTGATGGGAGGCTTCGCCCCTGGCTATTTATCACATAACCATCAAAGACCTATCGCAGAACAAGCGATTTGTATTCCAGTACGATTAGCTTGCTTCCATCATCACTTACCATCAGGTGTGATCCCTGATCTTGACGTGTACTTAAGACCACGCGACACTCATGAAAAATCCATCAAGGCAAGGTTTATAATATGTATAAGTTATTAACAATATATGTATATGAAATAAAACTGTCTCGCGTTACAAAGCCGAGAGTAACGGCTCAGTTTCATTCAATACCAACAAAATAAGGTGAAGATCGCTTCTTTTTTAGCTCAAAAATTCACCTTCTCGCATGTTGTATTGTTTTTATTGGATAAAGAATATTTACATAGTATTAAGGTCACATTTGTGATTCAAGTGTTTCAAGCAGGCAACCAATGTCGCGGACTTGTGAAAGTGGCAAAAGGTTTCCACTTAATTCTCATACTTTCAAAATTTGATTCATAAAACTAGGGCCTTTTATAAAGTCGATATCCTTGATGTAAATATAATTGATTAACCTTCATTAAGAACTACTTATGTTATGTAGTATAGAAGTTATAATATGCAATCAATATCTATACCTATATATAAAATAAAACTGAAGTATTACTTTGTAATGTCTAAATAATAGCCTTTTCTATAAAGATGTCAAAACAACGATTTTTGGGTACATCTGTGTCGACTTATTTCCGTAACGTTTGGATATTTTACTACGGGGTTTTTACTGCCTTCCGCCTGATATTTTAAATTATGATATTCAATTCATTAGATAACATTAAATTCTAACTCTACATATAACTATCTGTATTATAAAAAGCATAGGAAGGAACCCTCGTAACTTTAGATTTGAATTCGTTCTGGAGTACCATCATCAGATGTACATTACAATTAGAGTGTGGAAAAAAAATATTATTTGACGATTCAAAAGTGCTGTAATATGCCTACTTAAATAAAGATATTTCGATTTGATTTGATTTGATACACTGCCAAGTATAGTGGGCGCCATGCTTGACAGTGAGATAGGATGGAGTGCAGTTGCCTCTTTCTGCGAAGCCGTCATTTCTAAGGAGTAGGATGCTGGGTGGCAGGAGGCGTCTTTACGAACGCCTTTTGTCTCCTCCTTGAACATCGTCAGTCGGTTCATCCGGGATTGTCAGAGTGAATGCGCAAAGGAGCCTCTGACGCTCCCAATTCAGGGTGAAGAGGGAGTCGCTGGGTTTTAGTGGTTCTGGCTTTGCCGGTGAGTCCCACACTCCCTGCTTCGTGGTAGGGGTGCGCAAATGCTATAAATTTCCCAGCGGAGAAAAAAAAAAGTTACAGAAGAATAGGTTCATTTGAAAAATTGCCTATTTATTGTGACATTACAAACAGACACTTCAATTTACTTTATATATATGGTAAATTTTTTCAGCTGTCTTATATATATAAATATCTTTAAATTCCTACGAGAAGTCGCTAAATTTTCATAGCAATGACATTTGTATCTATTATGTTTAAAGGAAATCTAATTTTGATTAAAAATTAATCTCTCATGTATAACCAATTTCATTGAAGAATAATAATAAGTAAAGTAACTTAAAATAAAATAACAAAAAGTGTAACAACGTTTTATTTTAAAAAATCAAACAAATTATAAAAATTTAAGTACACAAGAAAATATAACAATTATAATAAACAAAAATACAATAAAATAACATTAAATAAAGGGTACAGTCATCAAATAAATCAATAAAAATTTAAACTTTACTCCTGATTCCCATTATATCACATATCTTTTCTATAAAAATGTTTATGTACAGAAAACCACAAAATTATAAACAATACCGATCTTTTTAGGGAATCAAGGGGTAAGTAGAAACACACAAATAGTTTTATAAATACTATAATACGCTATTAATTAAGATCAATTATAAAAGTATCAGATACATTGCATGCAAGTAGTTTAAAAAAATCATTTTACACGTCAAAATTTGGTAAAACGCTAATATTTTTTTTGCTTTCCTTTACAATAAAAAGGTCACGTTCAAGGTACATGAAAAGGGGACTGGAGGTCAATTAAATTTAAGATTTAAAAATATTTGCTACTTTTGCTAACCTTGATACTACTAAAAAGAACATTTAACTAAGACTTTATTTTCTTTATTTATATCTAACGTTGAAAGCTTACTGATGAACTTAAAAACAGTAGAAAAAAAATAGTTGTTTGTTTTTTAAATAATACTATAGGCATCCTTGTTCCTTCTGGAAAAGACATTTGATTACGAATAAGGACCCTTTTTATATTATACGATAAGGGATAACTGATTACCTCGAAAAAGGTAGAAGGAAAAGCTAATGACTTATTAGTTTTTCTGTTAAAAGTACACTAGCTAACCTTGACCCTACAAACAGATATTTTAATGAGAGAGAGAGAGAGAGAGAGAGAGAGAATACACTTTATTGTGCACCACAGATATCACAGGAAATATACTTTAACTTAGGCACAGTGTAGAAACTACACACTAAAACTAATAGATACATGTTTACCATATTAATAAGATTAGGGGAACTTTTAACGTTAAGGGATAATTAATAACTTTAAAAAAGTATAAGGATAACCTAATCAATTATTTGTTTTGCTTGAGAGCCTCGCTAATTTTATAGAAGCTATACGAATTATAGATTTTAGTTTACAATGAAACACTCCCCTGGTTAAATATATATGTTCAATATCTATTCAACATTGCAATATTGTTAGAGTACAGTCACGTACAATAAAATGGGATTACAATGCAAGGCCGTATAAGGCTTCCCCCGCACTTGTTAACCAACTATACTTGACCCACTAATTGTATTTCTTGTTTACTCTATTAATATTCAATAACTACAATCGCCGTAGGCTCGGTTCACTATTCGAAAACAAGTATTTAATAATTATATTTAAAAAAAAAACACACAATTTTACCAACATTTTCAAGAATATCTTCAAGCGAAACTAAATATCTAAAATAAGTGGTTTTATTACCGCAAATTGGTACGTGTAAGTTACGAATTATCAAAATTTAATTTTATTCTTTCTTCAAAACTTACATAAGACCTATAACATTAGAAAAAGAAACATTTTTTCTTTGTCAAATGCTACAATTTGTAGAAATTTAGATTTTAGTTTCATTATTCCTGTTTTCTTTTTACGTGTCGGCTATAAGACCTGACTAGTTTCTCAAGATACTCTGTGTCCAGTATGAAAAGAAGCTGATTAAATCATTATATGTAATTTAAATAAGTTATCGTACATGATATATGCATTAATTATCCTGTTAAGCAAATAATAAATAACAATGTTTTTCTATTACAAATTATTAACTACAAGAAGGTTGAGATTTTATTTCAAAACGAACAGATTTTGGTAATGTGTCCGTCTTATATTAAAACGTAATAATACATTTGTATAGCTGTAAATGGAATTACCTAATATGTTTTATTTTATAGCTATTTTTAATAACTAAAATATTAATCATAGTTGACTTGTAAGCGGCATGAACAAGGTGTATGTGTCTAAATGAAGTTGAAGTTAATCCAAAATTGCAAATTTCCACTTCTAATTTCTGTGTAAATACTGTATATATTATCATCTATAATTCTTTTAAACATATATGTTTAAACTAATAAAACTTAGATACTGTAATAGTCCTTAACAAGATAGTTGCTACGATCGTTTGGAATGCAGCTGCATTAGTCCACTAGAATGGTTTCATATTGTCCATTAATGTATACAGAATTCTTTTGTAAAGTAAATGTTATATTTCTAGAAAGATTTACATAAAAATATACTTTGAA
The DNA here is from genome assembly GCA_015832385.1 of Elymnias hypermnestra. Lineage (NCBI taxonomy): Eukaryota > Metazoa > Arthropoda > Insecta > Lepidoptera > Nymphalidae > Elymnias > Elymnias hypermnestra. Next base: position 5,028,105 of record JACTOM010000939.1, read on the forward strand.
TCTATTAAATTTATAATAATATATTCAGTTTCAATTGCAATAATTACTTGGTTTATAATATTGTAACCCAATCAGACCCTTTACAGATCAGCTTCTATGTCAACCTTATTTTTGAAAACCTCCTTTTAAAATATGTGTAAAAGGAGGTTGTATATTACGTGTAATTTAAATTACTTAAAGGGTCCAAAATTATGTTACTTTTTAAAATGAAACCAACACATTTCTGCTGCAACCAATAAACACAAACACAAAATGTTATCGAAGCTGTGAAATAATTTGGAATTTTGGAATGTACGAACATTGTGACACGCAATATTTATTTGTTAAGATACGGCAAAATACAGCAGTACTATAATGAATGGATAAAATAAATTGTTTTTTGTATACTTTTACTATAATTCTTCAGTATAATATATTGTTTTAATAGTAAACTAAAAGGACAGAGAGTTGCTACTAAAAACTATCGATAAATTTATATCAAATCCCATTATATTATATAACGTAAAGTGATAATATTATTCAGAAAATATGTTTTTATTTTATCCAGCTAACGAAAAGGATATACATACATATTGAACGTATAATTATGGCATCCTTTCCTAGAAAACACAATGACTCGCGCGTTACTTGCTAAGATTTTCAAGGTCATACGAGAATAGTGCGGATGTGTGAATAGGAGGGAGCACCGATGTTTGATGCTATTACAGAGTATCGCTAATTATATCTGCGCCAGTATTTTGCTGCCATAGAGTTTCGTCTCCTAGCCGCTAAGCGTCAAATTTACTTTACAAATCTAGCCCATTAAAAAGGATCATTACTATTGTTAAAACTAATACGATAATAGAACACCGCGCTGTAGAATGTAACTAATTAAAATTGTTTCTATACGTTGTAGCAGTGGCCTTTATTACATAAACACAAGATATTTTACGTCCGCTGATTCATAAGTGCCAATGATTCCATCACTTGCCGGAATATATGCAGCTGTTGACAGATTAGTTCTAAAATATAATTTGTCATTACTACACTTAACTACAAGCGTATCTATAGTGTACATTTACTCATGTCATTTGTAGAATTCGAAGAGAAGAGAAGTGAAACTACTAAGAGATCTACTGCACTAAATGAAGATAACATGTCCTAACACAGATATAATTTTATATATAATAAGCTTTAAAATAGATATGAAACATAACAAAAAATATGATCAGTGACTCTTCAGAGTGTTACAAATAGAATTTCAACAAATAAACAAACAGTATAAAAAAACAGGTTTAAACATATATTGACATATAATACTTAATAAAGCCCCATATTGTTTTCTTATTGTATTGCAATCAACAATAATTTAATAATAACATAAACATACATTAGCAAATTATAATCAGGCGTTGCTGTAAAATACAAACAAATAAAAATAAAGTAATATAAATAGGTAGAAAGTTCAAAAATAAACTGTAAAAAGCACTTTAATGTTCAAAGATGTACTGGTGTCGGCTTAAATATTCCGAGGCAGGTCAGAAGCGTCGTTACACATCACGGGGTGTCGTACCAGATAGTGCATTTACAGTGTCAACGTTGCAAATAGCAAACTCGTCGCGTTCTTTGCAAACGCACTCCTGGCACGCACCCCGAGACGTACTCAAAACGTCGATATTTCACGTATGAATTGAACGTCACTATCGTTTATTAACACGGAACGTCTTTGCCATATTAAAACTTAAGAGTCTTCAAATCTAACACTTTGGTATAACGGTGTATGCAGTGCATAAAAGCAATTGTTAGTGGGTATAGAATTAGTACTCGTATTTCACAGTGAATATTATGTGTCAGTTAATATGATTGATTTACTAAGTGGCAAACTAATTAATATTTTATAGGCTCAACGGCTGTCACAAAGTGATTGACACCGTTTGCTTTGTATTCGAAATGCGGCGTCGGATTAAGCGTGAATAGCGAGTGAGCCTTGTACGTGTTTTCATTTTGATTGTAAAAAAGTTACACAATATTAATTACGATGTTAATGATTACCATTTTCGTATACCAATCTTCAAACGAATACGTGAGATATCCGAAAAAGGCTTAGATAAGAAAAGGAAAGTTGGTGAAAGTATATTTAAATATTTAAAAGCGTTTTGTCAGCAACAGATTTTTTATATATTTTTTTGAGGTATATGTCCCCAATTATTAGTTACCACAGTATTCATCTACTTAAATAAAAAGAAACTTTTTAAAACCCTTAGTAAAGGAGACTTGATGATAATATTATTATGTGTTGATAATATTATTAAATTTGGTATCATTTTAACACTATCAAAGCCAATGGAGATTTTATGGTTTTTATTATACATTTTTTTACAAATTCATGGAATTATTAGAGTCCTATTGTATAATATATCCTAGTCCTATAACCGATGCAATAAAATGTCCTTTTATGTGTTTACTTATAGTTAGAACTTAGTCTTACAATCTGCAATTATACATCCATTCCGTTGTTTGTTCATCGGCCATTAGATGTCGTCATACCGGACTGACATAGATCAAGGTAAGAAATAGAAAATCAATGTTGGTTTCCATTGTTAGAATAAGTTTTTTTTTATAAACGATAAGAAAATGTACCGTTACTTCATAAATACAATGAATATTTAAAGATTTCTTGATGGAATCATAAAATTTACTACATCGATTAAGCGTAATTGATTTGAGATCCTGCTTTATAAAAAATATAAGGAATGGATATTTGTTTATGTATAATTTGTTTGTATTTATACAGAAAATAAATTTGTTGTATCATTTATAAGTGTATATTCAACTATCAACTGATATTATGCCGTAACGTCTCCGGTTAAGGAGAACAACATTGTTTCATAACACGTGGAAGATATTATTTATTCAAGAGATATGTCATTGCCTTATAATAGATTTCTTTATAATCTTTTAGTAAGCTTTTTTTATGTTTAATAAGTTACAGAACAAAAATCATTTCTTTTATTTTATATTAATATCTTTTTTGTTATAATGTATTTGAACTTTTAATTACCTCTACATCTATTCGCATTAGTTTATTGGCGTGATCAGGAATTTGATGTATTCAAAACTTATATTAATATCAAAACCGAAATCTTTATTATGTTGATTTGATATTTTTAAATTTGTTTCAATTTCTTTAGATATTAGGGATTTAAAGAAGGTTTTAATTATAATATTTCATTAACAGATTGTTTGTAAGTATATAAGGAGTATTTCCTAATCTTAATAGTAGGAAAGAAACAGGGAAATAAAATGCCTTGTTATGATAGGCATTATTTTTTCATTTGCATTGCTTCAGTATTTCAGTGGAATATTTTTTCCGGATCGTGTGAAAATACGCTATTTTATTGTGTAGACAACTATAATACATGTACAGTCAATTGCTAGTAATTATCGTTCGTCATTAGAGACTAGAATCGTGGTGAACAAATGCAGAAGTGAGCGTAACTGGGTCAGGCCGGCCTTGCCTTCAAACTAACACAGCCCTCCATCCGTCAGAGTTAGGCAATGGGATAGACGGAAATATTTGTTCATATTATCGCAATTAATTGACATTTAAAAACACAATGTATCAAAACATCGATATTCGAAAATATATTTCTAATAATTCCAATTTTTCATTAAAATATTTTTAAAAGAAATGTAAAACGAGTTGGACAATTGAAAAAATGGATATCTGTGTTCATATTATCTTAATTAATTGACACTTAAAAAGACAATGTATCAAAATATCAATATTTGTAATTATATTCCAAATATCTCCTGTTTTTAATTCGATATTTTTTAAAGAAATGAAAAATGATTTCGGCAATTGATAGACTGAAATGTTTGCTCACATTTAAATATTTGTATTTGAAAATATCTCCAATCTTTAGTTCAAATGTATAAAAAAATTGAGTTAGACAATTGATAGACGGAAATCTTCGTTCATATCATCGCAATTAAATGATATTTAAAAAGATAATATATAAAAATATAGGCATTTGAAAATATACTTCAAATTACAAACATTTTAATTTAAATAGTTTTAAAATCTTTGTTCATATTATCGCAATTAATTGATATTTGTAAAGTATATGTATGTATTATAATTTCTATATTATACCTGCCAAAACATACTCCTCTTGAAAACATATTGAAACGTAATAGAAATACTGAAATGAAATGAGATCTATACGTGATAGAAATAAATAGCACTAAATCAAAACCTGACCAAATAAAAGTTAAGTATTTCTTGTATATTAAAGTATAGCCGAAACTATTTTAAAAGCAAAATATCGTAAGACGTTAACTGCAGAGTATGTTAATTAAGATTTTTTTTCATATACTGAAATATGTTTTATAAAAGCTAATTTAAGTCGTCAATCGATTCGTGACATTGGTGTTAAACAGGATTATTCGGAATGTTGTTTTCAATGAGAAAAGAAGTAGGAAGATTTAAATGCACGTGTACACGTTTACACGCAATTGAAATGTGACATCATCTATGAGTGGTAATTCCCCGACATGCAATAGATGACCCTTGAGTCACATTTGTCTTTCTATATAATATACGATTCAAAAGGCTTCATTTTTTGCATTGTTTATTGCATTATGCTTTAAAATAACACCAACATTTAATGAAGAACATTAATTAACCTTCTTGGAATTTCTTGTCATCTTTCCACATCTATTACTATTTCTAATTTTACTGAATTACTTTGATATATATATTTAAGATTTTTGGACATTAAAAATCTAAATTTTTATACATTTTTGTTTTGTTTTTTTTTCAGAAACTTTATTTCAATTTAATCTGCATATGGTTTTTACCTTTAAGTGTTTTTCATTTAGAGTAATGTTCTTAGTGTCTAATTTATAGCAATTAAAACTTATAAAAAAAGTCATGAAAATTAGCTACATTTAATCAGGCATCTTTTCAAGTTTTAGCTGTTTCAAAGGATAATGAAACAATAGTAACTTTTGTATTTTTATTTATTTTATTCTGTTTCTATTTAATCATTCTTGTATTTTTAATATTAAAATACAATAAAATTTGCCAAAAGTGTACTTCGTTTGTCAAATTTCAAATATTTTGATCCAGTTCCAGGTAGCTATTGTTTGAAAAGATATGTAGCTTTAGCGTTAAAGATATGTACGTTTATTCTGATATGTGTACAAAGTACACATATCAGAATTGAAACTTCTTTGGCAAACTTTTAAAGTCTTGTTTATATTTATTTATATTTATACAAATCTAAAACTTAAGATTTCCGAGACTTAAAGGGAAGGAAAAAGGAACATATGTTAGGAATTTAGATGTCTTTAAAATATTAAAAAGTTTCGAAAATTATTACAAATAATTTATTGAAATCTCAAATGACTAATTGTATACAAAAATGCTACATGTCCTTTGTTAATATTAAAACAACCTTCAAAGGAATTAGCATAAAATCCGTAAAAATTTTACCCTCACGCGCCTAAAGACGTTTCACTTCAATAAATATGTATCGTTATTGATATTTACATTATATAATATTCTTGTGTTAGGTTTCAGCTTCACTATATACTGTATTTAGAATTCATATTGCGTATCCGTTGCATTCCAGCATACTCCGTTTTAGTACTGACAGCCTGCCTACGCGCTTCGCTTGATGCAGTCTGACGTAATCTACATACACGATGCACATTAGCCACAGTAATAATTGCAAAAAGGTTGAAAATATTCCTGCTAGATATATTAAACTATAATATTGCGGAGTGACTAATGTTAATGTTTATCGTTTTAAAGTAAAACTTCATTACGCCTTGGGGTGTAAGCTGGTAAATGCCAGAGTTTTTTCGAATTAAAAATTAATATACGTGATAAGCGTCGTGAAGATGTGCAGCGTTTTTATACTAATTCGTTTGAAGGTTAGGTTAATATTTACAAACCTCATGTGGCATTTTAATTTGCCACTCGTCATTTAAAATACAATTTTTCATAAAATATTAAATAAAAATAGTTCATAAATTCTCGTTTCTAAATTTTAAATTCAAAAACAAAATTATATTAATAATATCTAGTTTTGTCATAAAAGACTTGGAATTGGAATTTTTATTTACAATTCGTCAGTTGAGATTTCAATCAATAATTTGACAATGAAATTCATTAAATTCCTAACATATCTACCTCTAAGTCTCGGAAATGTAAATTTTAGATTTGTATAAATATAAACAAGACTTAAAAATGAGTTTGCCAAAGGAGTTTCACTTCTGAAATGTGTACTTTGCATGCGCCCACTTTTAAGTTTTTTTGTTTCAAATACTATTGAAATTATTTATGAAATTACAGTGGCATCTATTAAGAGCTTACGTAAAAGGTTTCTTTCTATATAGTTCAATTAATAAGATGATTTTACATGGCGTAAGAATTTATATTTATTATTATATAACGAACTATCTAAACTATCATCATCATTCTTTTGCTCTTATCCCATTAGGTGGGGTCGGTACAACATGTTTCCTTTCGCCACTTCACTCTATCAGCTGTCATTTCTACATTCACACACCTTACACACATATCCTCTTTCACACAGTTCATCCACACTTTTTTTGGTCGCCCTCTCCCGGCTCTGCCGCTTACCATCTTATTTCGAGCTCTCTTGCATACATGGCTCTCCTCCCTACTCATGACATGCTCATACCAGAATAGCCTTCTACTTCTTAACTTCTTGGTTACTGGTGCTACTTTCCATCTCAACATTCGCATCTCCGCTGCATGCAATTTCTTTTCATTCTCCCCTTTGGTGACCCAGCACTCTGATCCATACAGGATGACAGGTCTTACGATCGTGTTATAAATTTTCCCCTTTAGTTACGATTGATTGTATTTAAACTAGTAACGATTGTTTTAAACATTCTTAGTAATCAATTAATAAAGCCCGACCTATTCTTTGTTTCCTGTAACCAATGTTTAAAACTTAAAGTAATGATACTGCAACAATTAAATTTATCTTTATAGCCCACGCGTAATTTACTGGTTCTACACACGATAATTTTGAAACAAATAGCTATTAGCGGAATTTCGTAACTCATTTTTATTTTACTTTAGTACGTTAAATGAAAAAATTTATAGCTCTAAAGTAATTAAGAGTGTTTTATTGTTTTAAATAAATTAGCATTAATTATATGATTTTATTTTTGTACCGTTGCATACTTTTAACAGTGAAAGGGTATTGAACAATTTTTGAAATCTTGTACAATGACATGTGTCAACAAATCGTTCACGTGAAATGTGTATTAGCCTTATTCTGCCATATTATTTATTAAAATTTATACAGCGTTGATTAATTTGTATTTCTTGATTTGTTTTATTATTTATATTTTATTAACGACCACTCTAAAGTTGGCTTATAAATATATGATATAATTTATATAAGATTATAGAGCTAGGGAGGAGATACGGGATGTGTTGACATGTATTGTTTAATTTAATTTAAATTTATTATTTACCATATCAAAATTCGAATTATTTATAACTAATTTAACGAAATACAAGACTTAGAAACCAAATAAATTTCATTTGTATTATTTAATACATTTTTATACATACAAACTGTCATAATGAAGATTGAATACTGCAGTAGGATACCTTCAATTATACCAGGGTAGATTGCGTCAACCGATCCTCTGGTGCTCCACTAAAGGATGGGGCGGGTATCGCTGGGTTTTAGTGGTGTATTCTGGCTTACTGCCAGCGAGTCCCACACTCCCGTTCAGATTTTGTCTGAACGGGGTGCGTAAAGGCATTTCCCAGCGTGAAAAAAAAAAAAAAAAAAGGATACCTTCAATTAATCCTGTGGGTGTCTTCGGTTGTGTCTAGTTACATACTTTATCTAAAAGACGTTTGCCAAGTAAAATAATGGCTTTTAAGTGCGGTGTTATCTAAAAACTATTATAAGGCGAATCCCCTTTTATTACTTAATCATTAGGTGGAATCTCAGTCAAGTATTATAACCTGTAAGAAATTAAAAAAGGAAAATAGAACTATTTCATCGTCATCATGTATTTAACTATTTTACATACATTGGTTACGTAACTATGTGCGAGCAATTGTATGTAAATAATTGTAAATTCTAATCTACTAAACTATTGATTCCTAATATTCCTATATTTTTTGTGTTGAAATTATCAATTGTTAACAAAATATGTTTTATTCGTCCATTTAATTGAAAATACACTCTTCGAACTTGTAATGGATGACACCTGACGTTAATGCAGTTTTTTAAAATAATATATTATTCTTTAAAGTCATAAAAAAGAAAGATTTCCTTCTATGCAATAAGTTTAATAAGTTCGATGGATTCGGAACAATTATTTTTTTATGTTACTGGTTTCATTTTGAAATTTAAGTGAGAATCTACTGTTTTAATTGAGTTATGTAAATAAATCCGATATATACTTGTTCACCTTCCCTACCTCCCCAGAGTAAGCACATGTGTTGCCTACTATTATGTCACAATGACATTACTTATAAGGACACTGTAATCGTGTTATAAGCCAGAAAGTGGGACAAACAATTGTCTGTATGTACGTTGCATTTTGCAATGAATGGGGCGTATTATTAATATTGTAGCTTGGATGTTGTTTCACTATTAATATGGCCTCGGTTACATAGACTGTATTAACAGCTACCGGTTACACATGGAGTATAGATTTACAGTACTGTTTTACTTGTATCTTCGTCTACATATCTACGAGATTGTTGTCAACGTAAAGGAAATGTAGTCTTTCTAAGAGCAGTCTATGACATTTTAATCATATGTTTAGATTAAGTTCGAGCTAGTTTACATTCACTTTCTTGTGAATGATTGATTACGTAGATTTTAATTAGATTGCAACATATTTTATGATAACAATATTTGAAATTGATTAAATATACTTTCTCAGTCCACTTTAATTTCTGTTAATACAATTTTATGTTCTCGTAATAAATATGTGTAACGTTTTTTATTTGTGACAATTTATTGGGAATTTAGCGAGTATTTTATGCATGTATGTTAGACAAGTAAAGCCGCGGGTAGCAGATATGTATCAGAGTTATAAATCTGTTGTACTTTTACTAGAGGATTCGCTGTTAGCGAGAGGCGAGGAAGCAACGCTCTAACGAACGCACTTTCCCTCCCGACGTCACATCCCCGTAGTCTCAACATTTGAAACAATTTCTGTGTATGTGTGTTTTAAATATATCACTGTGATAAAGAATTAGAATGTGTTATATAAGAAATAATATGTTAGTTAAAAATATAATACTATTACATTAGTCGAGTCGTAGAAACGGAAATATATATTAGACCCACGTCTAATCTTTAATAAGCGTAACAAATTTATAAGCAGTCTTTAATAATTAATGATAACATAGGACGTTACGTTATTTAAACTTTAACCAGATCGAAGCCTAACTACCGACTCGACGTTAAATGTCACAGTGCCAGCGTAGTTAGCATTCCTCGTAGCCTACACTTTGTCCTATTATATGCAAAATCCAAGCAAAGCCTCTTCAGATGAATAAATGGATAAACAAATATCATGAACAGCTCGCATGCATAAAGATGGAAATGATAACGAGTGCACGTGACGGTCACAGTGCAGCGCTGCACATGACCGTAGATACATCGCTAGTCCCTAATAAGTAACGAGTCTACAAAAGCACAACAGTTCAGAAGAACGGTTTGATATTAGTTTTATTGATAAAAACTTTAAAATTTGAGCGATGTTTAAGGTTTCGCGTCAAATTTGAAACCGCAGTCTTCAACAGTCTAAAATGAAGCGCGCCAAACTGGTATATATGCAGCATGGTACTGGATCGCAATTTTATTGGTGAAGACACCAGGGATGAATGCGTAAGCTGAACTTCTGGTGCGTTATTCACGGATAAAGAGGGTCCCACAATCCTGAATCCCATGGGTTTGTGCATAAAAGCATTTCCCAGTTAAACAAAAGCCTCACACCAATCTAGTCTTAAGACAAATTAGAAAATCTAGGGTCTGTTAGCCCTACTGGATGTTATCGTAACCGATAGGGGAGAAGCTTTAACCTTGAAGCTTTTACGGACCGCAGAAGCTGCGTCGTGAGTTGAAAAGCCCTTGAAACAGTTGTGCTTTTGTAGACCCGACTTTCTTAATAGGGATAAGAGATATAGAGGTAGGGGTTGCAGGTCGCGAGTGGCGCGCGACGAGGTGTAATTATCTAGTTTAAAATAATCCCGCTGTAGGCGGAGACTTGCGCAACACAAAACGTTCTAGAAACGACACTAACACGACACTAGGGGGCACTTCACTGGAGTCCGCGGTACGTGCAGAGGCGACGCGCGCGGTTCAACCACTGCGACGCGTTCCACTTTTCCTTCCGGCGCGGCGTGCGAGCGGCCGCGACTTGGCAGCGGCGAGCCTTGCATAACCGTCAGTTTCGCAAAACGCCGGTGCAGCCAGCGGCCCGGCTTGAAATACGCGGCGTTGGCGCAACCGCGGTCACCCGTCCCCTATCCCACGTATCCTATCCCACCTGCTGCACCCCACCATTCCTTCCGATTTCACGCCTATCACTTTCGCCGTGCTCGCTTTCCTCCCACGCGGCGTACGTGTGAATTCAATACACGTAGAGAGCGTATATTTGCACATTGTACGCGTGAGATAAGCGCGTTGCCAGATGCAACTTTAACTAGGCCACGGCACTCTGCCTCTTGTTTGTGTGATTTTGATATATTATTGTTTGGATCTAATATAAATTTGGATAGCGATACGTTTACAGGTCACGGTAGTTATACGTTAACCGCACTAAGGCCCGATGTTCTTGCCACTGGGTTACAGTAATGTCGTCGCGGGCCTCGCGCCACAAATAGATGCTCCATTTCAACGGCCGCGATAAGCGAAAACATTGCTGTATTTCTATTTTATATTTATAGGAGTTAACAGGTTACAATTTGCATAGAATATGAGCTTCATCATCTCCATCATGAAAACATACATTAAAAATTATAACAGAAACATTTAGGTTATTGTATTCTCACATCTTCATATCTAATGTATTGCCACCGGTATGTATTTCCGGAAGGAAGCGGTTGATATGATTAGACACTAGCTAGATAAACCATCATTATATGTATTGCTATAGATAATTGGAATGACTACATGATTAATATGTCATGGACAGAAAGAAATAAGGGTGGCAATATGACACAGTGATAAAAATATACTTTCTAATTTTATAATGTCCAATAAACGACCTAGTACATTCTCTTATGATATTTCTTCAATACATTTGAGATCATGTTATAAAAAGCACACGGATTTTTGGCGATTTATATACTCATATGAATGAACGTGGTCCGGAGAGTCGTTGCGGCTGACTAGTCGACGAACGAAACGATATTTTTGTGGGACTACGAACGCTATTAAACATGCTCTTACTCTTTGCTCAACATGCTGTGATTCATAAAAAAATATCTTCCAGAATAGCGATTACTGTGACATAGTATCTTTTATCAAGCTAGAACCGACACGTCTTTCACTGATTCAAATAAACAGACTGACGAAAACAAGCCTCTTAAACTAAAGATTTTTATAATAAGCTGCAAGCTTATGTGATCGTTTTATTATTATATATTTATATATTTCATTATCGTTTTATCGGATCGGATATGCTAAGAATATTTTGCTTACTTTGCAGTCAAGTTTGTTCGTGGTAAAATCTGAATATCAGATCCTAATACTCGAAAGTAGGTATGTTTTATTTACATTCCAATTAGTTTACACTCTCCCCATATATCATATATCTTATTAAAATAAAATTTCAAGTTTTTTATTCATCAAGTTCAAAGCATTTTTTTGTATATAAATTAATAATGTTCAGGTAAATAAATTTAAGTTGAAAATCGATGTTAGAATAGAATTATTTATTTCAAATTACAGCAGTATTTAGTATCACAACTACTGAATATTATTTAACAAACAGATTAGTAAAATAAGTAAGTGCAATACACAGAACCAGAACCAGAACACAGAAACAGAAAGGAACGGACTATTTCATTCATTAAGTAACCGAGTCACTTTAATTTTTATATATAACTTGTTTTTATTTATTTATTCTTATTGCACACATACATACAAAGGCGCTCTTGGAACGATCTCCAGACAACGGTGAAGATAGTAGCCCATGAAAATACTGAACAACTATTAAAAAAGTAGATACATACAAAATGAATATACACAATACACAGATACATATATGTAAATAGATAAATATATATTCAAATAATACTTCTACTTTTATTAGATTAAATAAGCTTTAGAAATAATTTAGTAAAGATAATGTTTGTTAAATGTTCAGATAGATAGTTAAAAGTCGATGTATGATTCGATTAAATTAAATCGAATGGTTGGTTTCATATTAGGGCAGTCTATACTATTATAGCCAAACTCAAACTATCTTTATTCAAGTAGGCTTATTACAGCACTTTTGAATCGTCAAATATAATTTATTTTTCCACACTCTAATTCTAATTTACGACTGATGATGGTATTAGACTTAAAACCTAAAGTTAAGAAGGTTCCTTCGCGCCCTGTCTTGAGATCTCACAACAAACTCAGTCGAGTAATTGGTATTTTTTTACCATCATCATTACAATCAAATAAGAGCAATTCGTTCACTCCCACACGTTTTTATCGTCTAAGTAATGTTGCAACTTATAGTATGACTTAATCAACCTTCTTTTAAGAAAGATTTTGAATTTATTAAGTGACATCTCTAGAATCTCGTGGAAATTTATTATAGAAACGTATACAGTTACCCTAAATGAGTAGTTAATTTTATGCAGCATAATAGAATTTACCGTTACATAATATTTAATAAATAGTTTTAAAAATATATATAAATATATATATACATATTTTAAAAATATAGATCGAATAGAACAGTGTGGGAATGGATCAGTACGTTCAGTAACTATTTTGCTCGTGGTTATGTACGATATTGGTCATTTTGCAGACGTTAACTGCTTCTAGACATTTATTGGATGGACTGTTACGTGGAAGTGAGACGACCTCGTGCGTCTCATAGTCCAATAAAACAATATTTTAGTCGCTGGCGGGTTATGTACTAGCGGCAAGGTCGCATGATTCACGCCTAGTCTCTATAAATCCCATCACTAGCTTGGTGCATGTGAGCATTCATCTAATGCATTCATTAGATAAATTAAGGTTAGTTTACATATATATATATATATATATATATATATATATATATATATATCCAGGTATCTATTGACTCATTACGATATCTCTGGAACCATAAGGCGTAGAGACTTGAAATTTGTTAGAGATATTCCTTTTGCCGAGCAGAGGTCAGCTAATAACGGATTTTAAGGAATTCCACCCGCAAGAGAGGTTTAGGGGTTTAGATTAAGAAACAATTCAAGCTACACATTTACAAACAATATCTTTAATGGTATGTAAAATTTGGTCAGAATTTTTTTTTTACATAATGAAATCTATCAAAAGAAAATTGTAGGAAATTGCACGCATTGCATGAATTGCAGTGCGGGTATGTTTCGTTTTTATTTAGCGTAATGAGTGAAAAATCTACCAAAAAATCATTCCACGCAGGCGAAGTCGCGGGTTCAGCTAGTACATATATATATGAGATATCCAAGTATCTATTGACTTATTACGATGTCTCTGGAACCATACGGCGTAGAGACTTGAAATTTGGTAGGAATATTCCTTTTGCTGAGTAGAGGTCGGCAAAGAACGGATTTTACGAAATTCCACCCGCAAGGAGGGTTGCGGGGGTGTTAACTATTGACTCTTCACGATATATCTGGTATTAGTTCTTCCCAAAACACATTCAACGCAGACGAAGTCGCGGGTTCAGCTATTATTATATATTCTATTTTATATGAAATCTATGTATTATAAGTATCTATGATCTCTTTATGTACCACCCGTCTACTTTTACACAATCCTCTTCCTTAAGGTTGTCTGGAAGAAATCGATGATGAGCGATAAGACCGCCTTTTCCAAATTTGTTTGTATAATCTTTGTACATTCATAATTTATCATTCTGTTTCTTTTATGGTGTAAAGAGTACTATTCTTCTATACATACGTTTTTATAGCAATCTCAAATTATTTAATAGAATTTAAAGTATATATTATATTTTTATTACTCTCATTTAGATTTATGGGATTTGCAATTAATATAAACAAGTATCTCGTAGATATATAATAAAATATAATTCTTTTTAACCTACATAAATATTTCGTGATGCTGAGTTGTTTCAACAAAATATTAACCTTATAAACAACACATGTGTAAATAAATTATATTTATTATAACATACCCATAAATAATTATGATTAATGTAATACGTTAATTAAATTGCGTTTAGAATGAAATATTAAGTTTCACCAGAGTTTCTAATTGTATTGCGAAATTTAGGTAAATTTAATTAAAGAATAAAAAACGAACATTTACTTTAAAGAACACCACTAGTTTTAGGAAAACCTAAATTCTTTTCTAACAAAACTTTAATATATAATAGTAAACATATATTCTAAGTTTAATCTTTTTAAATTATCAATTGATATAGTTAGATAACGAGGTTTGATTGCAACTACTACAATACGTTATCAATGTACTCTATTTATTCAGTTACAGTCATATATTATTTAATAGATACATATTTAGGTATGTAAAATTAAGAATAAACGACTTAAAAAGACAACAGTTTATCACGTAATTTTCGATAAGGCATTTTTCAATTTTGTATTATTAGATAACGGTTATTATTCAATATTAATTCATGAGTTAAGTTTATTTTGCGAAATAATGTAGTGTCATCTATTGTCATTGAAAACTAACGTATCTTTAAAGGTTTCTTTCTATATAAAGAGTTTAGGATGTTACTGCAATATGACATAGAGAAAGACTTTATTTTTTCATTTATTATCACTACTTGTTATGTAATTAACATCATATAATATTCGCATAAACGTTATCTTTCATGGACTGTAAAACAGTCACTTTGACCATTATAAGAAGGTTTTTTTTGTTGATATAATTAATATTTGAATAAATTTTAGATTCTATGATTTTCATTGTAATTAAGCATTATTATAAGAACTGCTTTTCGAAAATCTATTCATAGCAAACCCTTGCGATCAGCTTTTGGGGAAATGGTCACATTTCATTGTTTTTCAAAACTGTTTTTTTTTAAATCGGAATCTGGATCAGAATTAAAAAGCGTCAATTACGTTATAAAAGTTAACAAATAAACAAAAGAGACGCTTTTCTTCGCAAATCGTGAACGTGTTGCCTGAAAATAGTTACTTTTAAAACCTAAGGCATTTTAATTTTACCGGGCGAGTCGAGGGCGATTCAAAGGTGTATTTTAAGAGCCCTGGCTCGAACAGCGGCCCAGATATATTCGAAACAAGTACCTATTTAAACCTCAGCGGTATATTTTGATTGAATTAATCTTATGACGCGAAATATATCACGCGAAAAGGTAATGCAATCCAAAAACCGTGGTTCCGTTCTCTATAAATTATTTTCAACTAGCTAAACGCTACCCACACTTTGCTGTTGCCGTCTGTCTTGTACGAATGAAACTACCTGTTCCCGTGGACAATTCGACAACACAGGTAGGTTAGGTAGTTTCAATATTTACTAATAAAATGTGGCATTTTAATTTGCCACTCGTCATTTAATTTAATAAACTATCTTCTTCTTAATATATATAAATTACGTGTCACGTTGTTTGTCCGCATTGGGCACCTAAACTGCTTCACCGATTTTTATTAAATTTGCACACCGTGTGTAGTTTGATCCAACTTGAAAGATAGGATAGCTTACATCTTAATTTATAGTCGCAATATTATGTGCCTATAAATTAAGATTAGACAGACCTTAGCCACAGCAACGAGTGGCCAGATCTGCTATTTTTTAATAAACTATAAATATTTCATAAACTCCCTTTTCTAAATTAAAAATTCAAAGACAAAATTTATTTAATAAATATTAATATTAGAAATAATATTGACAAAACATTGTGATTTCAATATATTATTTGTATTAATTTTCGACACTTTTAATATTGTAATGACAATTACATTCATTAAATTCCTAGCATATATTCCCTTTTCCCTCCCTCTAAGTATCGCAAATCGAAAGTTTTAGATCATATCTTTCATATCTTAAAAATTAGTTGGCCAACGAAATTTCACTTATAACTTTTTTGTCGGTAAATATCATCTAAAAACAATAATTCATTTAATTATGAAACGACCGCTAACAAAGTGAACTAAAATTGAGAACAAATGCACATTACAGGAAAATAATCAAAAAATAATTAATTTCTTTTGATGCAGTCTATTGGCAATATTGGTGACTTCCTGCACCGCGTCCCGGACAGGGCAGATAGCTGGCATAACGCCCAAGGGCAACTCTAGACCTAGGCCTTACGGTCAGGGTCAGATTGGCTTCAGGTCAATTGATTCATTATTCTAAAATATATATTTAAATAAAAGACTGACCTAAATTACACAGCGTTTCGCAGCTTTGGAATCGTTCGCACGGGTAGAGCAAGGCTGGTATTTCTTGTTTTTCGAAACTGTACCGTACATCCTAGTTAATAAAAATCAATATCACTTGCAATTTATAAAGAAAGGCACGGCAAGCCCCATTGCCGAGCTAAGGTACTTGAAAAGCGGAGGCCTGTCGCCATTCATTACATTCCACAGGTGGGTTGGCAAAGATGTTAGACTTGCAACATCGTACGCTGCAAGTTTTTAAAAAGTTCAACCGTTTTGAAACATTTTTTTTTACAAGCTTTTACACTTTTCACAAATGTTACGGTTGCGTGAAAGTTTTATCTTACATCTTTCACCTTTTAAAGTGCCGCTTTCGCTTCTGTTTGTCCACACAAACGTAGGAGGCGAATTACTCCATTATACGAGTAGATATAGTACCTAAAATATTAAGCATGAAATTGACTTCTAGCAGTCATATTTTAAGCTTGTTAAATAAATATCAACCATATATTTTACAGTAAAGTTATGCTCTGTAACATGTAGGTTTGAATGGAACAACACATATAGGTTTATTTTCATAATAAGTTGAATTACAGGTTATCACAACTAACTTTGATGACAATATAACAGCGACTAAAATAATTGGTATTATATATAAACTTTAAGACTAATTAGTAGAGGATTTTTTTTTAAGAAAGCTGCTCTCGCGGTTTGAAATACTGGGAAATGTAAAGAAATTCTTTATTTATCAGATCGTACTGCCAAGGCAAACAATTCTTTAATATACCTGAACACACCATTTCATTAGACACATATAGCGTAAGATTACTTTTAATTTATTAAATAAATTTAAAAAGAAACCTACAAATAATTATGTATTTGAAGACAAGCCTAGAATATAGATAGCAGATCACGCTTAATTTTCTACGCAATAACACCTCGTATGTTTTTTTTTAATCTATTTAGGGAGTTTTTCACTATGCGACTATAATAAATTTTCATTATTTTACATACAAGCTTCGACAATATTATGACTAGCTATTACCGCGACTTTGTCCGCATGGAACAGTGTTTCATATAGTAATACATATTTAATCATTTAGGCAAACTATTTTACAAATAAGATACATGCGCATATATATTTTTATGACCTATTTGCACATTTCACAGTGCAAAGAGCTTATTGCCCTTTCTGTGACTCTTAAACGTATCTGTGTACAAAATTACATTTTATTCGGACCAGTTTCGGTGTGAAATCGCGAAAGACAGGCTTTTGCATTTATAATATTAGTAAGGATTGTTATTTTATACCCTTGTACTATTTGTTTATATTGAATCAAGGGCATAAAAAATAAGTTTCAATCTTCTAGCTCTAAAAACAACGATATTTCCATCACTTACAACAAATTTTTCGATTCAAAATTAGCCTATGCCCTTTCTATATATTGACTCATCACGATATCTCTGAGACCATAAGGCGTAGATACTTGAAATTTGGTAGGAATATTCCTTTTGCCGAGTAGACGTCGTAGTAGACTAAGAACGGATTTTACGAAAATCCACCCGCAAGGGTGGTTGTGCGGGTGTTATACTTATGTTTCTTCTTTGTAAATTAATGAAAATTCTAATCAAAAAAACATTCCACGCAGACGTTGTTGCGGGTTCAGCTAGTTTATAATATTAGTAAGGATTCAGCCCACAGAATTTTGACAGCTGAGGTTCTCTTGACCGAGAGATATGTTTGCACGGAGAAAGGTAACAACATAACGCCACTTTAAGTGCCCAAATTGAAATGCAACGTGCAATAATTATTTACGTTGCAACCAAACTTTCTACGGATTTGCGAAAATGTTACAAAAACAGGTAATGACATCGCGTGTCTCGTCGAGGCGTATCGTGAATTACAATTGCCGGGGCGATCACCGACGTTACGAAATGATTTAGAAAGTCAGGCCACGGTCAATGGTCCCGCCAGCGAAAGTTTCATATGGTGTGAGCACGGCTTTACGCGTGTTTCGCAATACGATACGAACACACACGTTTCGAACGAGATGAAAGTGATAGCGTTTAAGAGGTAAGCATCTGGATATTTTGACCTTTAGAAAGGCGGTTTCGTGATGTTAACTCGTCAAAATCTTTACATAACACGGGTGGTAGGAAATTTTGACTTTAAAGTATACAAATTTTGAACAGGGGTCGGAAATCTTTTTTATAAATGGGCCACAAATATTATGAGGATATTGCCGCGGGCCACAAATGTTATGAGTATATTGGTGCGGGCCACAAATGATATGAGTTTATTGGTGCGGGCCACAAATGTTATGAGTATATTGATGCGGGCCATAAATTTATTTATTTATTTATTGGTGATCCAACTGCGTTTTAACAAATTGTTACATGGAATAATTAATATACTTAAAATAAGGCCAATTACGGATTACACAAATGATTAAATAATACTCAAAATAACAGAGTAGATATTAGGAAATAAGAAAATGTTATGAGTATATTGGTGCGAGCCATAAATCTATAAGTACATTGGTGCGGGCCACAAATGTTATGAGTACATAATTGCAGGCCACAAATGTTATGAGTACATTGTTGCAGGCCACAAATGTTATGAGTATAATGATGTGGGCCACAAATGGTATGAGTATATTGGTCGTCGTCGTCGTCGTCGTTAAGATAAAACTATAATTAGCATTTCCAACCATATTTATAAGCCTACGGGCTGTATCCTAGTCGTTTACAAGCTACCGGTTGCCGACCTCTGTTTTAGAAGATGGACGAAAACAATACATCATTACAATATAATTTACTATGTTATGTCAATTTTGTTTATGTGCATAGCTAACTGAAAAATCATGAGATAAACTACTAGGCCAAATAACGAAAAACAATTTGTGTAGGTGTAAATTATTGAAAATGTATTTGCATGAAACTAAAAGATCTTTATCGCGATATTATAACACTGGTTTTCCCAATGTTATGGTTGATGTAATGGTAAGATATTGGTTGTTTGGTAATAAACATAATTATTGCATGTAATAAATCAACAGCAATAGATTTAATTAGTAAAAAGAAGCAACGGCACTGACATGATAGAAAGCAATAAATAAAAAGCAGCCAAGTGCGTGGTCGTACGAATATTGGGTTCCCTACATTTTTTTTGTTATATTCATATTTAAAGGGGCTAGAAATTTATTATTTATATTAAAAGTGAAGAAATGTATGATTCAATAATAGTTTTAAGACAATATAACCTGCCAACCAGCAGTGGAGCAGCGTGGTCGGTTTATGCTCTAAAACCCTATTTCCTCAGAGTGACGAGGCCGGTGCCCAGCGGTAAGACAAATGCTTAGACCCAATATTTTTAGAAAACCTTACAAAGAAGACTTAATCCATGAAAACCCATTTCTACACATAGCAATTTAGACAGACAGATATGGTTTGCTATTCTATATCCTTATTAAGTAAGGACCTATGAAAGCGAAAGATATATATGAAGACACGTGCCACGAGATGTTGCACAAAATATATAGTTAAATGTACATTTTAATAAAGCAATATATTAGAAACGTGAAACTAATGATTGAACGTGTACGTAATAAATCGTAAACACATGCAAACGTCCATATCTCTGTAGGTAAATAAATCTATGCAAACTTACCTACTTGTAGAGCGTTTAGAGAATATGTCAATGTGAACATTTATAGATAACTGTGCATTGATATTAATTGCTGACGGTTTAGAGCTTGACTATGATCACACTTGATTGTAAGTGATGATACAGTCTAAAATGGAAATGCGCTAATCTTGTAAGAGTATCGTATCGGAACACACATGATTTGCTTGGCGATACGTCTTTGTTGGTAGAGTGGTAACTAGCTACGGACGAAGCCTGACTTACACAAATTAGAAAAGCCTATTTTCTAAGTCCACCCCACCGGGGATTGAACCCGGGACCTCTGCTAACAAAGCGAGTACTCGTACCACTGCGTTAGAGAGACCGTCAATGCTTCCTAAATAAAAATATATTTCCAAATGTTACGTTTTCACGCTTAAACTAATTTTGGTGAGGTTATTATACTTTGTGTTGAAAAAATAAAATTTCGTATGAATATTCGTCACTTTGTTGCATATATGTTTTTAAGAATTAATAATTTCAGAGGGCAAGATTTTACAATACAAGTAACGACATTCTAACTTATATAGAAATAGCTTTTAAGAAAATATGTATACTTGAAAATTGTTTATAAGTTTTACTCATATCTTTATGTATTTAGTTGATTTATTTAACTTATTTTTATATTTATTTACATAGCAATTTATAAGGGTCTGGTTGTATTAATATTACAATAAATTAAAATATTGGTAATTGTTTTAAGTTAAGGGTTGCTTGCTTATTTTTTTAATCAATATCCATTCAAGTTAATGACACGAAATTGAGATAAAATTTTATAACCACTTTATGTGATATTTTATGTTATACATTTGGCTTTTTTTAACAAGAGTTAAATATTCTGACAATTTAAATTTGTATTATCTTATTTATTATACGTTTGAACTATAAACAGCATATGGTTATATCATCAATTCGTCATCCTCTATGATTATTGCTAATAGATTTTTACTCTAGCGTTATGTAATAAAGTAATTTATGAATTTATGTATTAAACATACAATGTAGGTATAAAACAATGGGAGGGTTTTTTAACAATAACACACCACGCTGCGGGTTGGTGAGCTATCCTAGAATTTCTTTTAGATTATGCACGTTGCCTCACCAGACTTGTGATAGAGTTTAAAAACTTCAATCAATCAATCAATTAGGGACATAGGATTTACAAAGATAACTGAGTGGTAGTCTAGAATTCGATTTTTTGACTCCTAACAAATCTATCTGCTGTGGCAACAAAGCTATCTATCCATTGCCTACATTTTCGATGACGAACGAGCCTAGTACCCAGCAGTGTGCTAAATGGTTGTTCTTTATTTTAATGAATTATTTAGTCATGGTGATAGAACTTAATGGTGCCTGCCGAGGATACAAACTCGTAATTCTTAACAAGAATCCACATGCCTGTCCAAAGGAACACAACAAATTGATAGTAGAATCATATGTCATAGACGGTACAACGATTTTCTATCTACAAAATATTTTAAGAGCTCGTAACTCTCTGCGAGAGAACTTAACAATTCTGAGGGTGTTCATAGAACAAAAAGCACAAGAGGCCCAAAACCACAGTTGTAATGCAAAGGTAAGTAGCAGCCTATTAACGTCCCACTGCTGACTTCTCACTCAACAGAGAGGCTAAATACAACCCTGGATTACCCTCAGGTTATGCAAGTCTACTCACAATATTCTGTTTCATCAAAATTTCAAATAAAGTATTCATATTGGATATTGTGAATATTGAAATATTCATATTTCAATATTCACTTATTCACTCATACTCCTAAATATGTCAACCACAGGACAACTATGTAGAATCGATAAATCTTTTATAACCCCACCCGTCTAGATTTATGTGGGTTGCTGCCTGGGATCTGGAGGTCCGGCTGCACCTGCGCGTTTCACTCGTAAATTATTACATACCCCTTCCCCCGCCTCCCTACCCCCAACGACCTTCAGTGTTGCATCCCTGGCCAAACGCCAGATGCAGGCATACCTTTTGGTTACACATTTCATAACATCTTAAATTATACTAACTGGATTTACTATTAATTAAGTACACTCCTAGAATTAAGTAAACATATATAACAATCTTTATAAAAGTGTTTTAATGGGATGAACTCCGAAACACTCAACCGATTTTGATGTGTTTTTTACAAATATACTAGCTTTTTTTTTGGCAATTTGTACTGTGAAAGTGGTAAGCGTAAGTTCTTCTGTTAACTAAGTTAAATAGGCAATAAAAAGCTTCTATAAATATATAAATATCTGTGTCACTTGCGCATTTTCTGATCTCGTGGGAATATAGGGAACAAGTGATATATAAAAAAAAATTAAAGACAATACGTCACCTAGCACGAACTTCTTAAACTTTTTATTCAGAAACCTTTTACGTCAGCCATCAATAGATGGCGCAGTATAATTAAACACAAGTGCTATTGTTAAGTCATCAAATTAAAATAATCAATGAAAACTGTTTTAACAAGTGTCATCCACTTCGACTACAAAAAACATGAATTTTAACTTTAGTTGATGAAAAAGTATTTTACAAGTGTTAGCGAATTTTTACAAATATATATGGGAAGAGAGTGAACTAATAATGGAATGAAAGAGTCAAGTATAAAAACCAATCAATATTTATATAAATTTGATTTTAATCCTAACCATTGTCTATAAGAGTTTACTTTCAAAATGCTACGTTATGAATGATATTAAGTAATGCTCTTCAAATCTGGAATATATACAGTATAAGAGCTATTAAAATTAATCAGATAATGTTGAAAGGCTGTTATCAGAATAGGTCGTGCAGGAGGAGGGAGGGGGAGGCGATGGTTCAAGCTGCTTGCGCCAGATACACCAAGACCTCTCCTATTGTTTATAAGTACAGATTAACCACGAACAAACATACAATACCTTAGGGATAATACATAATAAACCACTGGGTTTAATCTAATTAAACGCAAGTACAATCGGTACTGGGGCAACATATATTGCGACAGGTTTACAAGCGGAATGTGAACGGTGAAAGTAGTCTCGTCCGCTACTAAGAAAAAGAGTTTTCCACACGGTTTCACCATGCGATAGTACTTTTTAAACACGTAACACTATAAGCCGTTTTGAAGGAGCCTTTATGAAACTTATTTTGAATTTATTAAAAAAGTGAATGACGTTTTAATATGGCATTGTGTAAGAGGCAGAGTACACGGGGGCGTTAACGAGGCGACGAGTAAACGCGCACACTTTGAGAGGCGCGGCGAACGACTGTGCTGCACTATACTAAAATAAGTGCTCAGTGCAGCCCGGTCGCTCGATGCAGTCCCTCCCACCCCTCCCCACCTCCAGGTCACGGATGCAGGTCGTCAGGCGATGTAGAACTACCTCTATCGATCCAGCTGTTGCTCCGAGGACCCGGATGTCCTTGAACTTCTGACCTATGCAGCCCTAGAGATAAATGGGGCGTTTTCCTCGTTATATCACTCTGTTTTCCGCGTTTATTCGATTATAACTTGAAATTGAATATCATAAGTTAAGTTTAAGATACTTATCTTAACTTTTATGTCGTTTTCTGAAGAAAACTTCTTTAGGTGGCAAAATTTTTACAGATGAAACGCGTGATTGTCACGAAGATTTGAGTGTTTTTATGCTAATTCGTTGGAAGATTAGATAGTTTTAATATTTATAAATAACATGTGGCATTTTTATTTGCCACTCGTCCTTTAATATACTCTTTTTCATAAAATATAAATATTTCATAAACAAAATTTAATTAATTATTAATAATATTGACAAAAACACGTCCTTTGAGATTTCAATAAAATATTTTTATTAATTGTCGACACTTTTAATATTTCAACGACAATTAAATTCCTAACATATCTTCCTTTTTCCTCACTCTCCAAGTCTCGGAAATCGAAAGTTTTAGACTTGTATAAATATAGACAAGACTTAAAAATTAATTTGCCAAAGTGGTTTTCACTTCTAATATGTGTATTTTGTATGCACACATTTTTAATTATAAAATATGTAGAAAAAACTCTATTTGACGACGACGAACGGGCTATTTGAATGTGATTTTTTTGATTTGATGCTTTAATCAGTTTGACGAGTATACTGTGTAGCTCTAGGAATAAATGGGGGATTTCCTCGTTTTATTGCCGTGTTTTCCGCGTTTATTCTATTATAACTTGAAATTGAATATCACAGCTATAGTTTAAAACACCGTATCTTACTTTTATTACGTTTTTTAATGTTATCATCAGTTGTGTATTGGAAATATGTAGAAAAAAAAGTAAAAGTGATGTAACGGCATTTTCCGTCAGGAATTCCCCAAAGTGGGGCCCACGCCTCACAGGTATGCACTATTTGATAGTTAAGGGGGGAATTAATACAGAAAAAACAATATTCAAATTATTTTTAATTTGAATTTCAGTTTTTATTATATGTGTTAATTAATTTTTAAAGGTTTGCCTACACTTTTGATTTGATGTTTTTAGCTTTTCGTTCTTTAATTTCATATTTAGTTGTGAAAATAATATGCGAAAACAAAAACTATAATGATCAAAAGAAAACTTACTCTTTGAATGTCAAATTTGTCATTTGATGCTGCAATCAAAAACGACACATTCTGCAATTTTAAGAAGCTTAAAATGATTCTAAAGCGATTGTGTTAACTGTTTTAAGTGAATACTTTTAAAATTAGCAATACTAAAGAAAATGAAACGGGATTTGTTCCATTTTATATAAGTATCATTTCCTTGTGGCAACATAAGAAAGGATTTTTAATTGAGAAAGCTATCTGTTTAAATATCAAAGCTGTAAATTTTATATTAACATATATTCGTATATTTAATATTTCTTCAGTGTTAAATGGCAAGATACTTTAACAACAGAAAAGTAATTAATATAAGATAAGCTTAAACAATATTGAGTTCTTTTAAGTTGAAACAGAATCTTATATAAACCTAAATTTAAAGAATAAACTACGTTTTTTAATACCAAAGTATTTCATCCACTTGTTTTTACATCCATTAAAACACACATTCAAAGTATATATTTTTTTAATTATTAGTTTATATTGTGTGTCAGTATAGATAGTCCCATGCATTATCTTTTAAAGAGCCTAATAGTTGATAACTTATTTTACTGTTAAAAGGTTTGCTGAAATATTATTTATGGCTATTAAATAAGCTCTTCGTACAGTGCGTGTTGCCAGTGATGACCTACGGCTCTGAAACGTGGTCGCTGACTATGGGACTCATACGAAAGCTCTGAGTCACTCAGCGTGCGATGGAGATGGCTATGCTCGGAGTTTCTCTACGTGATCAAATCAGAAATGCGGAGATCCGTAGTAAAATCAAAGTCACCGATATAGCCCTACGAATCGCGAACCTGAAGTAGCAATGAGTGGGGTACATAGTCCGACGGACCGATAGACGTTGGTGACCGAAGGTGCTGGAGTGGCGACCCCGCACTGGGCGGTGCAATGTAGGGAGAACCTCCACAAGGTGGACCGATGATATAAAGTAAGCCGGTAGCCGCTGGAGCCAGGCGTCGCAAGATCGAGCCTTGTGGATGTCATTACGTGAGACCTATGTCCAGCAGTGGACGTCCATCGGTTAAAGCGACGACGACGACGATTAAATAAATTGTTAGTATAATAAATATCATCATAATTAATAATTGTATTTCCCAAGAATTAATGCTATTACATTCTTACTTAAAATTACATCACACACTTTTATTTTTATAGAGTAATAAATAGTAGACATTGTCTAAAAACCATATAATATTGACGATGATGTCTAGTAGTCTAGCAAAATGTAAGCCTATAAAATTTAAGTGACTAATACATATTTTTTTACATTATTAAAAATATTTCTATAATATAAGTTAAATTTAATATTTCTTAACCATGAATGCTAAAACGTTGAATAAACTAATAATAGATGGGGCGTTATGGCGTTAATATATCATACATTAAGCTAATTCTTAAGACATAATATAAAAAGATAAGTACAGGACTACAAGTTTTGTATATAAATAATGTCAATTCCTACGCAATCTAGCAAGAACTTCATTATATGGAAACATTTTTACATAAGCTTTCAGTCAATAAATACGTACTAAAGAAAAATAGGTACCATTTTTGAGTACCTTTAATTTAATATTTTCCATGTACACTGTATGGGTACGCACTGACCCCTAAAATACGGGTTTTCTTAGTTTAGGGGACAGGATGTCACAGACTAAATTGTACCTAATAAAAATTTTTAGTGATGATGGTAAATGACTTAGGTGTCAACTATTTGTAGATTATCAAAATTTTGGTTTACAATCACAGAAACCGTACAATCTCCTACGTGCCTTATCCAATTGACCTTGTCATACTTGAAAGCCAAATTATTAAAAGAAGAAGAAGAAATAAATATTTCATATTTGCTTAACTTTTAGTCTAGCAATTTGGACTATTTTAACAATATAGATACTACCCTAAAAATAACAAAATATTGTTTAACTCTTCCCGTGGATAGAATTATACATAGGCACCATGCAAAAGTATTCTGTATTAATATTGAAGTGCTGAGGGCATATGCCGGTCACGTCATCGTCATAATAGTATCTACATGCTTTATTATAATGGACAAATAACTTAATACACGACGTGTTAGACGGAATATTTTTTTCTAGGTATTTCCATACAAATAAATACACTACTTCTATAAATGCTTCCATAATATCATCAATTACTTTGGTCAACAGCTTTATTGGTCTAGTGTTTAGCATGTTCCGCCACAGACATGTAGTCCTGGATTCTGGAGGGCCAATTGAAAAATGCATAATGAGTTCTCTATTAAGATTTTTTCAACATTTGCCCGAATTTGCCTCGAAGTGTCGGCTTCCTGTCACATCGGACTATGAGAGTAAAGGAATAGAGAGTACACTTGTGTGCTATGCCTGCCAACCCACAGAGGAGCAGCGTGGTGTATCTATGCTCTAATAACCCTCTCCTCTGAGTGAGAAGGCCTGTGCTCAGAAGTGGGATGTTAAAGGGCTGCTCAATTTACTTTGGTCACATTGCCATACACCAGACCTAGTAACTTAGACAAATTGATAGTCACTAGATAGGCACAGGGCAAAAGACCACGCGGCTTATCACCCATTGCTGGTCCAACCAGATCGAAGCGAATTTGTTGCCGATACGAGAACCGAATGGAATGGAAGACATTGGAGAAAAAAGTTAAGTACACGACCTTCAAATATGAAGAATACAATCAAGAAGAAAACAATTTCTAAATACGAAGTTGCCCTTGCAAGTATTTTATGCAAGCAAGGGCTGTGCCAGACTCAGTTGGCATGGCGTGTTGGCCGTGCACCTTGAGCCCCCGGCCAAAGCTATTTAGACAAGAAAGCGCCAAAAACCAGCTTCAACTATTTCACTACGCCTAAGGTATGACATGATAAATGTATATTTCGAATTCATTATGACGCTTGTTGAAATATTTGTTTCTATTGCTGTCTATATACGTATTACAAAAGAGGGATGTTCGTGAGATATAAAACGTCTTTATAAACAATATAATTAAACTGGTCTATTTATTTTATTATACGAACTCCATTTCATTATCTTACCGAGAAAACTTGTTACGTTATGTGAGACTGAATCGTCACGCTGAGCTAGGTAACCCCAAGTTCAAAAATACTTTTTTTGATGTATAACTTCTTTAGACGCATAAGGGGGTCGTTTGAAGGTTAGGTAGTTTTAATATTTACAAATAACATGTGGCATTTTAATTTGCCACTCGTCATTTAATATACTATCTGTGATAAAATATATCTAAATTTTAAATTTAATGAATAATGTCTAATATTGACAAAAATACGTGGGATTTTTATTTACAATTCGTCATTTGAGATTTCAATAAATTATTTGTATTAATTTTCGTCACTTGTAATATTCTAACGACAATTGAATTCATTAAATTCCTAACATATTTTCCTTTTTGAGTTCTTTCCTTCTTTCTGAGTCTTGGAAATCTAAAGTTTTAGATTTCTATAAATATTAACAATACTTAAAAATTAGTTTACCAAATAAATTTCACTCTGACATTTTAAATTGTACGCACGAATTTTTAATTTTTAATTGTTAGCACTTGACTGTTATCCTACCCAATAGTAAGTAATGATACAGTCTAAAAGAGAAGAGTACTGACTTGGTGAGAGGTAACTTGCCTCATTTGCCACGATCTCTCTATTGTAAATTTTTAAAGAGAATTTAGCATTAACCTTAGAGTTAAAAACGATCCTATCTCTAAGGATGGATCAAACTACAGTACATAAAATTTCAATACAGTAAGTACAGAAAGTGGTGGGTCTATGCTTCAAAAACTCTCTCTCATATGAACGAGAAGCCCTGTGCCCAGTAGTGCGTTAATGGGCTGCTACTTACTTACTTTTTTAAGAAAACTTGTTGTACGTGCATAAAAACATTGACTCTTTTAATAAAAAAAGTGAATGTATATATCATGTAACTTACGAAACAAAAACAAACTTGTTATCAATTCTAGAGGCTGCATAAAATTAACAACTCATTTAAGGGTAACTGTATAAGTTTCTATAATAATCTCGCACAAGACGTTTTAGAGACGACAATTAATAAATTCAAAGTCTCTGTGTTAAAAGAAAGTTGATAGAAAAATCCTATTATAAGTTGCAAGATTACTTAGACGATAGAAACGCGTGGGAGTGAACGAACTGCTCTAATTTGAATTGAAATATATTAAACTAATATGATATTGTAATGATGATGATAACAAAATAACAAAATACCTGACTGAGTTTTTTGTGGGCTCTTCTCGGATCAGGGCGCGAAGGAACCCTCGTAACTTAAGATTTTAAGTCGTTCTGGAGTACCAACATCAGACGTACATTATTATTAGAGTGTGGAAAAGAAACAAGATATATATTATTTGACGAATCAGAAGTGCCTACTCGAATGAAGATATTTTGATTTGAAGTATATAAAATGTCATCAATTTCGTTAAGTAGTTTTAGAGACTATTGATGACAAAAATCGTGCCACGAGATTTTTACACACATACCATCTGTTTCCACTTAAATGATAAAAATAAGATTTTCAAATAAAACGAAGGCTATTTTCTTAGTTAGGGCAAATCTAGCAAGTTTAAAAAAAATCATCAAAATCGATTGAGCAGTGTCCATTTGCGACAAACATCGTGACACTGAGATTTATATACATATACTATTTATTTAATTATAAAGACACGAGGACGATGCAAACGCGCTAGTCATTGCATTAAGTGACGTCATCGCACCAACAAGCAACTAACAAGTTGAACGCAAACTACCGTTTTATCGTCGAATTGAAATTAAAAACTATTTGCTATCATTTATTTTAAGTGCTTTCAAGCATGTCTTTTTTCTGAGTTTACGTCTTCTAGTGTACCATATGTTCACATTCTCTCTTTACAGTTTGGAAGTTCGGTGAAATTTTTAGGTTTCGATAAAGAAAATCATTGCTTTTGAAGTTAAGTTTCTTAGGCGCATGAGGCTAAAATTTTTACGGATGAAACGCGTAATTAGAAGGGGCGTCACGAAGATGTGCAGCATTTTTTGTGCTAATTCGTAATTTGTTATACTATTTTTCATAAAATATATAATCATAATATTTTATAAATTCTCTTTTCAAAATTTTAAATTCAAAAACAAAATTAAATTAATAATTTCTAATATTGACAATAAAAACGTGGCATTTTGATTTACAATTTGTCATTTGAGATTTTTTATAATTATAACAGACAAACGAACTGGCGGGTCACCTGATGGTAAGTGATCACCGCCGCTCATGGATATCTACAGTAATAGGGGAGCTGCCGATGCGTTGCCGGCCGAGAAGGTGGGAGTTCACTTGCCTCTTAAATATTTGCATGTGGAAGTCTTGGGGGAACAATGCTGCTGGAAGTTGGCTCCACATTTTCCAGGTACGCGGAAAAGAGATCGTCGTGAGATTTTAAAAAAAATTTGCTTTAATTTTCGACACTTTGAATATTTTTATGACAATTAAATTCATTAAATTCCTAACATATCTTCCTTTTCCCTCCCTCTAAGTCTCGAAAATCTAAAGTATTAGATTTCTATAAATATAAACAAGACATCCACTTCTGACATGTGCACTTTGTACGGACGCACTTTTAACTTTTTTTAAGCCTCCTTTAAATATATGCCTGTGACGATTGAAACAATAGGTAAATGAATTTAATTCATGTCACTATATTGCGTTGTTTTGCAGTAACATCATATTAGTTTTAACCAGTAGGTGCATAAGAAACATAGCTATGTTGCAAAATCATTAGGTTTCCATTTCGAGCGAGTTTGTCTTTTATGAAAAAAAAATAAAACTGCGATTGTACTAAGAATTTAAGACTACTAATTAGCGTCTCATTGAATTTGACCTTGTCCCGTTCAACAATGTGCGCTAGGCTTAACTAACTACTTTACTGGTGAGTTTCCACTCGATATAAGTTCATATAGAGTTTCATTCAATTATTGAATGACTGTACATTGTATGCTATCTAAATGTACTATATTTCACGAGTAAAGATGCATTATATTTTCGTAGTGGCTCTAAAATTTGTTTCGCTCAAATCAAAACGAAGACCAAATACATACTAAGATTTTTTTGTAGTCCTGACAGGTAATTCAAAGAAATATCAATTCTCACAGTACCGTTGCAATATATATTAATTAATATCTTATATATTCGTGATAATATACACTTATACAGTAAAAAAAGAAAAGAAATAAAAACAAACTTGTAATCCCATATTTTACAATGAAGAAGGTTCAGAAATCATTTGTCAGGTTGAGTATACGCATTTTTAATAAGTTATCTCAATCAGTTTTTTGCCTCCACATAATTTTAAGAAATATGCCAAAAGAACCTTTTACAATTAATTAAGCGATAGAAATGTTTCGATTTGATTTCAGTTGCTCACAGAAGCTAAAAATTACTCATTGTAACATACACAACTATTTCTAAAAGAGTAACCGTTGAGTTTCTTGTCAGTTTCTTCTCAGCGGATTCAACTATCCGAACCGGTGGTAGATTTGTAGCCAACGGACAGACCACTGACGATTCAAAAGTGCGTTTTGAGCCTACTTGAATAAAGAATATTTTGATTTTAAGAGATGAGATAAGTCTAAGATAGTAGCCAATTAACATATCATTTATCTGTAAATAGTTTCTACACAGTATCGTACCGAAACGCCATTTTTTCCCTTATAGCTTTATTGGTAATAACAAACTATATTTTTTTAAATTATCCCTGCCAGTAAACATAGCTAGGACTTATCCTAACCACTAATACGCTACAGAGGCCGTTGAAATAAAAGTTTAATAAAAGGCGGGCTTAAAATTAAAATTTTAAACAAGACTTACGCCATCGACTTTTTTTTGGCTCTGGTGAAATGATTTCTTACGTAGATATTTGCTAGCTAACACGAAAAACGTTCTTGGCTTTATAATTTATTTCTAGTGTATATATTAGTGGTAAAACGGTGAAAATAAAGGTTTCTTAGGAGTGGAACTCCCTAATCACTTGTTGGTATCAAAAATAGTGTAAATCCCATTTTAAGAACAACCCAATATCCATAAAAATCGGTCAAACAAGTTTCGGAGGAGTTTGACAACAAACACTGTGTGTGACCTGAGAATTTTATATTAGAAGATTATATGTTAAAGTTAAATAATGCTAATTGTTATTCTATGGGCACAGTGACCTGAAAGTACAGAACCTGTCTCAGAATTGAACGTTAATACAGTAACATCAGCAAACTGGTATCAAGACTTTCTCTTGCTTCACAAGAAATGGCGTTGCGTTCATTGAACGTGTACGAAAACATTAAAATTGCACTTTACAGCGTCAATTTTATTACGTATAATCACATTTCAACTAAGAATGAAATAAACCAACATTAAAACTGTTATTTATGTTGTAAAAAAATTTTTTCACTAGAAATACATCACACAGGTATTTAAACCAATAATAAACAAAATATTCTTATTAAAACGTCGGTAAATATAAAATTTATTGTTTGGTTTGTAAAAGTACGATAAAATTAAATAATACCCTCATTTTTAGAAAAAGGCACAGTTTCAGTTCCACATTTTCTAACGACATATTTATCTTTATTACACTATATTACGTAAAAAATATGTTTTTTCTTTAAATTGCTGATGGCAAGTGATGATACAGTCTAAGTTGGATGCAATTAAGGTAATAGTTAGAGGCAATTTACCTCTTGTGTAATCTAGCTTATAAAAATTTCATAATTATATGCTTTTAAAGACTGCTCATTGGTCTAGTGGTTAGCATGTTCGACTACAGACATGAGTCGGGCCAATTCAAATATCAACATTGAGTTTTCTATTAAGATTTTTTCAATATATGCCCGAAGTTGGGAAGTTGGCGTTGTGATCCACCCTCTTGCCTCGGAGAGCACGTTAAGCCGTCGGTCCTGCGCCTGACCTCTCTCCGGTCGTGTCAGATTCTCCCGTCACATCGGACTATGAGAGTAAAGGAATAGAGAGTGCACTTGTGTACCATGCCTGCCAATCCGCAGTGGAGCAGCGTGATGGGTCTATGCTCTAAAAACCCTCGCTCCTCGGAGTGAGGAGGCCTGAGCCCAGCAGAGGGACGTTTATGGGCTGCTACTAACTTACTATGCTTTTAAAAATCATTTACACTTATGTTTCTATGGAATTGCTACAAGGTAATTCACACAGTAATGCATTCATATTTACAAAAAGAGAACAGAGTTTTTTTTATTTAAAATACAAGAACATCAATTGATAACTAAGAAAATAAAATAAAACGGTTTTACAACAATCGACAAATTGGAAACTCATTATTGTATGACAATTCTGCAACGAAACTTTTTTATATTGAAATAGTTTATAATAAAGATATGGTTAAATAATTTAAAATTAAATTGAACGTGCTCGTTAATAACTTAAAAAATGTTTTGCAAAGCGCAAGTGTATTAATTTGTAAATGAAATTTGCGAGAAAATGACCAGGTCTCGTGAGAAATTACTGAGATAAAAGCAATCTACCAGCTTTCACCAAAGATGTCACCTTGAATATATGAGCATTATAATTTTCCTGGTATTTAATTTATTGCATAAATAAATACATATTTATTGCAAACCTATTAATTATCTTTCAACTTATTTTTTAAATCGTACCTAAAATTACAGTTCAATTTCATATGTTACTTTTAAAATAGTAGTCTAAGATCCGTCGACAAATATTCTTAACAGTAAGAACTTAAAATATACACAGTATACAAGCAGCATATTTCTCTTAATAGTTGTTAATCAGTTAAAATCAAGTTACAATAGATACATGTCATTCAAAAAACTAAAAGTGCGTGCGTATAAAGCACACATCAGAAGTGAAACTTCTTTAACAATTTTTTTAGTCTTGTTTATATTTATACAAATCTTAGATATTTCTTATTCTTATTCTTTATTTATAAAACTTTAGATTTCCGAGACTTAGAAGGAGGGAAAAAGGAAGATATAATTTAATGAGTTTAATTCTCATTAAAATATTAATAGTGTCGAAAATGAATACAAATATTTCATTGAAATCTCAAATGATGGCTTGTAAATAAAAATATCACGTGTTTTTTGTTTTTGAATTTAAAATTTAGAAATGAGAATTAATGGAATATTATTATTTTATTAAAAATAGTAGGTAAAATTATTAAATGACGATTGGCAAATTAAAATGCGACACGTTATTTTTAATTATTTAACCTAACCGTCAAAGGAATTAACAAAAAAAAACGCTGCCCATCTTCGTGACGCTAATCAAGCGTTTCCTCTCTAAAACTTTTACCCTCATGCGCTTAAAGAAGTTTCACTTCAAAATATTATTACAGGTCATATCGATGTTACGTGTAAAAAGTCAACTATAATTTTGTAAGTAATTATTTATTAGTGCACTACCTTCTCTACTAGTGATATGTTTTTTAAGCATCGTGTTTTAATAGTTATAAGACCAAAAAAGACGATGATCTAGATAAGTAGGACAAAAACGACAAAGGTCTAAATATTCATGTTTGACATGATCCAAGTTTCTCTTCTTCATCTGGTGTGTTTTATTCAATCTTTAGATGAGGTTTTCATTGTAGTTGTGAATTTCTTCAAGTATTCTTCCAGGAGCAGCTTGCAGATCGTGAGAACTAGGGAACAACTGAGATACCACCAGCTGTGTTCACTCATCTAATATCCCGAGAGAGCACAGCGTGGCACCCGGTCGTTCGATAGCCCGGAGGACCTCTTCTTTCCACCTATATCTTCTATATCTTCATTCTTTCAAGAATATTCAATTTCTCTTTATTCAAGTAGGCCTTTACAACACTTGTATCGTCAAATATAGTTTTTTCCACGCATTAATTCCGAACGATTGATGAGAATATAAAAGAACGACTTACAAGGAGTTTTCTATTAAGATTTTCTCAATATTTTCCTAAGGTTGGGAAGTTGGCGGTGTGCTCCACCCCGTGACTCGGAAAGTACGTTAACCCGTTGGTTCTGCGCCTGATCTCTCTCAGGTCGTGCCCTCTCTCATATGAGTGGAGGAAGCTTGTGCCCAGCAGTGGGACGTTAATGGGCTGCTAATTACCTTTTTTTGATAATAATGAATACACAATATAATGAAACTGATGAATTTATAAAACAGTTTGATATGTCGTCTATAACGTTTCTGTAACAAATAACTAGATAATATATCAGTTATTTAACCTAAAATAACTTCACACGAGTTACAGTTATTGTAAAAAAGCAATAACTCCCATGCTTAGTCCAATAAGGTAGTTATTTATAAGATTATACTGAAATTATTGCAACAGCGTCACCTATCGGGTGTTGTATTAACTAGTTACTGTAGGTGGAGACAGATGTCAACGCCAACATATGTGCTATAATAAACTTTTATAACTAAAGAAGAGATGGCGCTGTTAAAAAATTAACAATTTATTTTGTCTAAAAAGCCCTACGATCTCCATGAGACTTTCTAAAAAGGTCCTCTGTATATTCCCCAACTATTTTGAACACATTTAAAATCTATATAATATATATATATATATATATAAGAGATATCCAGGTAATTGGGTAAGAATATTCCTTTTGCGGAGTAGAAGTCTGCTAAAAAAAGATTTTGCGAAATTAAAATTATTATAAAAGGGTTTGCGGGGGTGTTAATTATAAATTCAATATTTCACATTAAAAGAAATTCAAACTAAACTTTTACAAACTATATCTATTATGGTATGTAAAACTTGGTCAGTATGGAAAAGGGCAATGTGGGTATGTTTCATATTTGTAAAACAATTTGCCTAAATTATTGAAAATTCTACCAAAAAAACATTCCGCGCAAACGAAGTCGAGGGTTTAGCTAGTATTATATAAGAGCAGTTGTTCACTTATGCGAAATCTAATCTCCGTTCCGCGATCTCATCCGGTCCACCAAGGAGAAAAACGCAAGTACATCCTTTGGTTACGTTGACTTTTAGTGACTGTGAGGCTTTCGCCCTCGTCATATATTCTATATTCCTATACTCTTTCTTGCTTCCTTCTATACTCCTGGGGGGGGGGGGGGGGNTCACAGTCTAAAAAAACCTCCCATTTTTTAAATCGCGACACAAAGTTGCGTGGACTAGCTAGTATCATATAAACATTCAAGTAGATAAACATGGACACGTGCAGAAACGAGAAAGGCCAGACAGCTCATCGTTACCTCTTGTATCACATATATGCATTGCGATAACGGTAGATAACGATACAGGCGAGGAATAATGAGTTGGATGGATTGGTGACGCAAGACTGTCTAATAATCTATGTAAAAAACAACTTTTCACTGAAATGTGTTTACAGGTGTTATATCAAATAAATAAGTTATGGTTTACAATTGAAACGCGCTGGCTCGATTTTCACGAGACCTTTCAATGTCAGATGTTATAAGGTGTAACTTAGGTTACTTTTATTTTGGAAATAAAACTAGGTAGTAGACGGGTTAGCGCTTGTCATCACATTTTATGGTAAGTGATACACGGCTGACTAAGGCGGGCTTGAAAAGAGGCGATTTACCTCTTATGGTTTCTACACAGCATCGTAGCGCAACACAATTCTCTTGCTTATCGGTACGTCTTTGCAAGTAAAGTGGTAAATAGACACGGCAAAAACCTCCCACCAGTCCAGACTCAGACAAATTAGAAAATGCAATTTTATAAATTCGGGAATCGGACCCGAAATCTTAAATAGACTAGCTATTTTCTGCCGTAACGTGGGCACCCCAACGATATATCTTGTTGTCGCTGGTTTTTCACTGGAGAGCATAATTGGTGTAATGCTCGTCAAAGAAGTTGGGTTGGAGGGCAGTGCGAGACTGTCATTTCGCTGAAGGAGACAAATGAGAGGTTAAGTGAGCAAGCGGTTTAAGGAGGCCGCATATATGCGCTTTATGCTTCATTCTATTGAGTGATAGGTCCTCATAGTCGGTGTGGAATGCGGTTAGGGATCTCTCACACTCATGGATAAGGAGTTATCTGTGAGTCCCACAGCCGCGATTGGAGAATTTCTCTCGTCGGGGTCCGCAATGGCATTTCCCAGCGCATAAAAAGCTATTTTCTGCGGTGTCAACCAATTTCCCTGAAATCTCGTGGAAAGATGGGGAAATCCGTGATTTATCGGATCTGCATTCAACCTCAACTATTCTTGCTTGACAAAAAAAATCGTTCGGAGTTCAGACACATGCACACATACAGAAGAATTATAAATCTATATAAAGATAAGACCTAAGACAAATTTATCAAAAGAGTGAATATAGTAATTTGTTGGCTATCAATTGTTATCATCAATTTTTATCGATAGCGCTATATTATAAAATCGATTACGTAGTAGGTGAATAGGATATTATAAACGACTCTATCTGCACCTCTTAAGATAAGAAGGAACAAATTTGGTTAGCAAATTTATGGTGAATCAACATAAAAAGTTAGACGTATGTTGTGGTGGACTTTAATATGACCTTTGCAAATCTTTAACCGTTTACGAAACATCGAAAATTTGCATCGAAATTTCCGAAAAGGACAATAAAATGATTTCAAAACATTCCTCATTGGTTCACCGCTTCTATTGATTTTACGAGTGATGATATTATACCCTATAGCTTTCTTCAATAAATTGGCTATCTAACACTGATATAATTTCTCAAATTGGACCAGTAGTTCCTGAGATTAGCGTGTACAAGCCAACGAATTTATCAGTTTCATAATATACTAGATAATAATATAATCATTTGTTTACATCGTCAAGTAGAGACACGAGTTTTTGAAGTGAAACTTCTTTAAGCGGTAAGGTAAATTTTTTACGGATGAAACGCGTGATTAGTTTGAAGGTTAGGAAATTTTAGTATTCACAAATAACATGCGGCATTTTAATTTACGACTCGTCATTTAATAATTTAATATACTATTTGTCATAAAATAAAATTAAAAATTTCATAAATTCTCTAAATTTTAAATTAAAAACAAAGTTCAAAATTGATATCTAATATTGACAAGAAACACGTTAATGTTTTAATGACAATTAAATTGCCAATATATCTTCACTTTCCCCTCCCTCTAAGTCTCGAAAATCAAAAGTTTTAGATCTGTATAAATTTAAACAATTAAAATTTACTTAGTCAAAGAAGTTTCACTTCTGGCACGTGTACTTTGTTGCACGCACTTTTAATTTTTCGAAAATATGGCATTTATTTTATTTAGATTTCGCCTGGTTGGCGCGCAATGGTGAGAAGTACTCGCTTAGAAAATTGGATTTTCTAATATCTGGGTCAGGAATGATGAGAGGTTTCGACATGATTTTAATAGTATATGCTATTTTCGTTTTACTATTGTATGTAGACTGAAAAATTGTAAGGCATCCTATTTAGTAAAATCGTTAAATGATCGTGTAATCGTACAATAGTGTAGGATAGATCCTATGGATATAACTTACCATTTCATTTTTCTATTTGGTGGCCATGTTTTCTGAAAGAAAGTAGAAGAATATATTTAGTATTTATTATTCACATTATATATTTATTTATTAGAATTAGAATACAATAATAATTAATATAGATCTAAACATGTATTGAGAGTTAATAAATCAAACTTTCTTTTCGCGAATGCATATTACAACGATGAACATTTGAATTGAAAATAATTTTAATCCCACATAAGATTTTATGGAACATACCTAGCACTCTTCGTTTCTCTCATAACTGAATTTGTACAATTAATCATAGCATTGAAATATTCTCTGAGTACCTACTGGAGATGTTATCTCCCCGAAGCTCTTCACTGCGGCGCTGGAAAAACTTTTTAAGTTTTTGGAGTGGCACGGATTGGGCATCAACATCAACGGCGAGTACATCTCTTATCTACGGTTTGCCGATGACGTGTTCATTATGGCAAAGGCCCCCAAAGATCTCAATACAATGCTCAATGACCTCAGCTGTTCCTCAACAGATGGGCCTGAAAATGAACATGGATAAGACAAAAATTATGTCTAATATCCATGTCAGGCCACACCCAGTCATCGTTAAGAACTCAGCTGTCGAAATTGTTGACGGGTACACATACCTGGGACATATAGTCCAGCTAGGTAGATCCAATTTCGAGAAGGAGGTGAACTGCCGAATCCAACTCGGTTGGGCATCGTTCGGGAAATTCCGCCAGATATTTTCGTCCACTATCCCTCAGTGCCTGAAGACCAAAGTCTTCAAACAGTCTGATTGCCAGTGATAACCTACGGTTCTGAGACGTGGTCGCTTACTATGGACCTCATGCGGAAGCTCAGAGTCACTCAGCGTGCGATGGAGAGGGCTATGCTCGGAGTTTCTCTACGTGAACGAATTGGAAATGAATAGATCCGTATTAGAACCAAAGTCACCGACATAGCCCTACGAATCGCGAACCTGAAGTGGCAATGGGCGGGGCACATATTCCGACGAACAGATGGACACTGGGGCCCGAAGGTGCTGGAGTGGCGACCCCGCACCGGACGACGCAGTGTAGGAAGACCACCCACAAGGTGGATCGACGATATAAAGAGGGTCGCCGGTAACCGCTGGGGCCAGGCGGCGAAGGATTGGACCTTGTGGAGGTCATTACGTGAGACCTATGTCCAGCAGTGGACGTCCATCGGTTGAAGCGACGACGACGCCCAACTGGCCTTTGTAAAATATTAGTAACAATTTGAGTATGCTTGTACTTATGCAAAAACATTGCAATTTTGTAAATGTGGTGTAGTTGGCATACCATTCACTTGTTTATAGCTTACTTTATCGTTCAAAATTAATTAATAAACCTTTAGTTCTTTTTTTTAATTGCTCTAAACCAACACATATAACATTAACGTATTATTAACATTCGTTTATAAGCTTTTAATGTATGTGCTTATGATATAAATAGCCTCACATCAAGCGAGACCTATCATATTTAACCTTTATATCCCAATGTATTTTAATCCAAGACTTACTTTATATACATGTAACTACCTAAAAACACTATAGGAGTAAATAAATAACAAGCGGATGATATTAATATGATGAAATATTTACAATACTTAGCATTGAGTCATGCTCTTGTGACGTAAAAACTACAAAGGTGTCCCGACAAGGTACCTATTAATAAAGTTTAATTTATTCCTATGCGTAAATACGAATAAATAAACTAAAATAGGTACTTTATTTTCAAACCTATTTGTTATTTCTTTGTTTGCAGATATACTTTTTGAAGTTACGCTTCTTTTGGCGCGTTAGGGAAATATGATGAGAATAAATTTTTACGATGCGCGCGCAAAATATTTTAGTTTTTTTTTATATCATAATTATAATCAATTTATTATATTACTTGTTAGATGTGACATTGATAATATCAACGTGACATTCTTATCAAAATTATAACTTTCAGACTCAACTATAGAAAACAGATTATAAACTATTTATATCAAATGAAAGTTAAATTTTTATCCTGTTACGCCAAAGATGTATAACTTCTAACGACTGCACATAAATACACACAAACACACGCAATTTTATTTTTAAATTATTATAATTACAATATCATTTCAATTTATTTTATATATGTCGGAGTGCAATAGTCTGTAGATTGCTGGTCCTTGTGCAATAGTCTGTGGAACTCTGGCGCCATCTGTCTATGGGCGTGAGTTAATAAGTGGCAGTCCGACGCGCATCTCTCGGTATTTCTTGGGTGACGGCCCGCCGGTGCGGTCGACTTTTGAAACTGTCGCGTTCCTATTATTATTAACGAGTTTGTGTAACTTGATATCGCTAACATTATAATTGTTGACAAGGTTACGTTCCAGCACAAACAGCATTTTGAGGATGTTTATTGAAAAGATGGGCTCGCCTCTTTACCAACAATTCCTCAAGGTGCAGTTTGGGCTGGATTGTAAGGTGAGAGATTGTAATTAAATTTAGGTAAGATTAGGAATAAGTTATTAATGTTATTAACGTAGTTATATGTGATGTATTTACTAACACAAGTGAGCCTATGTTGCTAGAATAAAGACATTTTAGTAATGATTATAGTAACGTCGTGAGTATTATTATAATCTGAGTTAATTAGTAAAGTGTTTGATTGCACCAATATTACCCATCAACCCCCACATTATGGAAATGGAAATTATCGATGACATTAACGATGATGTCAGCGGAGAGCCCTACCCCCCTATGCTTTATGCTTCCTTCTCTCTTATTCTCCGACATATAAGTTAAGGCAACAGTTATCCTTCAAATTATAATAAGAATTAGCTTAGCTACCCATAGAGGTAATGTTGCCAGCATTTTAGGAACACTCCCTTATGGGCAGCAATTTAGATGCGGCTTATTATTTGATTTAATTATATTTCTTCTTTTCCTCGTATGTAAATGAGTATATGTAGTTTTATTTAGTTTATAAATTGTTGCTTAAAATGAAAAATTAACAAC
Organism: Elymnias hypermnestra; assembly: GCA_015832385.1. Taxonomy (NCBI): domain Eukaryota; kingdom Metazoa; phylum Arthropoda; class Insecta; order Lepidoptera; family Nymphalidae; genus Elymnias; species Elymnias hypermnestra. Next base: position 5,069,442 of record JACTOM010000939.1, read on the forward strand.
AATTAATTAAATTTGCTATCTTTAGAATATTTTGAGTGGGAATGTCTTTAGAAAATTTGTTTTAAAAACTTCTGAATTACTTAGAAACGCAACTGTATTTATATTACTGTCCAATAGAGAGTGTAAATAAATAAATAATAACGACATCTTCATAGCTGTTTCCATTATGACTTAAAATAGTGTTTCCTTTTGTAATGTAGACGGTTATTAAACACGGATTGCCATAAGCCGATGGAATCGGAAAATAAGTGGATGGCACTCTAGGAAACAGCTAGTGAAAACTCCCCAGTAAAAGATCTGATATGGTTTTGAAAGTAGGTCAGAGACTGAGATAGGGAAGAGTTAACCCGATAACAGAAATCAGATCAGTCTAAACCAACTTAAAAGTAAATCTATTTTAGTTCTTGGATCTAAATTTCAAGCAAAAACATGTAAGGAGGAGCTAAATTTCTGGTTAAAATGTATTTGAGTAGGATTTATTTGTTTCTAGATAAATTAGGAAGTGTCATCATGAACGGTATATAATTTTTCGCATCCAATAGTTCGTCGCTTTTATAACTACATAACTATAACTATAACGAAATTAAATACTTTATACCAAATATATATCAATATCTACTACTCACCAAGTCATCGATCGATTGCCTTAATACTTGGTGAAACATAAGACTCCTGCACAGTTTCGTGTATTAGGAACGGAAATCCCCATAATCCCACGGGACCAGGACTAGTATATGAGTATGAAGAGGTTACTTAATAGACTTTTATCTGAACACTTGAGGGTAAAGAGATTTAATTACCGTGAAAAGTATATTTTAAAAGAACACTACACGGAAGCTTACAAAATTAATAATATTGCCCCATTTTTGGGACAATTTTTATTGTAGCACCGCTCCCATATATCGTAACGCGGTTTTATATAGCATAAATCCCTCCTCGATAAATCGACTTTGCAATATTAATTTCTTTTTTAATTTGAATTAATAACTGATGAGATTAACGCGTTCAACCATAACTGAAAGGAAATTTGTTATACAACTCCTTCGAAACAGCTTCTCAGATTGTTTTGTGCATATTTGGAAGATCGAACGTATTTTTTATCTTCCTACTCCCACCCTCTAGTTTTAAATCACCCTACGGAGTTATAAGTATAGGTTCGTGGTTTATACATTTATCAGAAATACCCATGACGCGTATGTGCAAACGTTTGAAGTACCATAACCACAAGGTCAAAACTGGCACAAAACGCAATGTGCATGTAATAATATGCAACGACGGGTGCAACCAAACGAGTTGGGGTGATGTCATATCTCATTCTTCATTATGACTGACGCCCTTGAGTTATTTGATCGATTCAGGTCCCGCTGAAGATAAGTGAAATACAGCTAACGCATCTGTTTGACTACCCAGAGACAATGTTGCATACAATAGCTACAATAAAATCTGAATAGTAAACATAACATAAAAAACTTCAGATCTGAAATTTAATCGGATGTGGGGTTCGCTGATTAAACAAAATACCCACGAAAACCCAGCGACACTCTCCTCATCCTTTAGTAGAGCACTAGAGGATCGGTACACGCAAACTACCCTGGTATCCTGGATAATTCCGACAAGGAAACTTAGGAAGGAAGTAGAAGAAGCGCATATCTACGCCTCTCAACATCCTGCCTCGAAGAAGAGGAGTGTCCAGAGCGTTCTCCTTCTACCTATAATGTACATTTTCCAGCGCAATAATAGTTTCGCAGAAGGGAGTAACTGCTTTGATTCTCCCTGGTGAGTATTCTGGCGTCCAGCATCCGGGGTTCTTCACAACCAAGTTGTGGTCTACTGGCCTCGAGGTAATGCCTCATTACCCGGGCTAATTTTCTCAGGCATCGACGATACCTGGTATTTGTTTCTGCCTGTTATTATAATGGGCTGGTTGCTTTCAGCTTACGCCGGCGGGATCATCCAGGTCAGTACCAGTATTAGTTATATCCGGGTTCTGACACTGCCGTCGCGTCGTCAACGCTGTCATCTTTACCTACACCTGGTGTTGGTGACAGCAGGAGCTCACGAGGTAGTGGACGCCCAGTGCTTTCAGATCTAGAATGCTGACTGGCAATGCCATGGAGACGTGTGTGCGGGGAGCTGTCCGCCTCGGGAAACATGCTCTTCGCTAAATACCAGACGAACACCTCCACGGTGGGCGTCTTTGTGTCGCGAAGAATGACATCATTCCTGACGTACTTCGGAGCACTTACTATACTATGAGGCGTAGGCACTTATTCTGCATTCTCCTCTTCTGTCACCCTGAGTAGAAAGAGTACCAGACAGGAGCCGCATAAGTCAGTCTGGAGCGGACGTAGGCTCCGCAGACCTTTTAGAGTTTGATTTTTGTTGGGAGACTTGGGTAAAGAGCGGCCGCAACAGGTCCTACCAACGCCGCCAATAGATGTCTGTGGGGTCCCCAATCTGGACACTACACGAGAGTGTGATGCACTGCATTAGTAGAAACATCACGCTCAGGAGAGGGTTTCTTCCCGGATAACCATTTCATTCCCAATACAGCCATGACCAGTACGTAGGTGAACCAGCGCGGCCCATGCCTCCTAGATAACCAATTCTCTAGGTGGGAACGTATAATTCCAACAATGAACAGACACGCCATACTTGTAATATTAATGAAATTTGGCAGAATTGCATTTCCCGCAGATTAAAACCTTTAAGTAAATAAACACATCGCAGTTTGACAAGGGAAATTTAATGTCAATCCACAGGCACAATTTTAGTACGTACAAAAACATAAGGAAATTCAATTTTTTAAACAAAGACGATGCCACTACGTAATTCCCTGTCCGGTATAAGGAAATTCGTTGTTTGTGACGCTGTGGCACCAACGTCACTGGTTGATTTTACATTAACCTATATTAAAACGCTCTCCTATAAAATAAACTTCTGCGAATTGTGTCAATATTCTTACAAACTAATTCGAAATATTCTAAATGCGAACTTTTTGGGGGTGTAATTCGAAAAATATTGATCTTAGGCAAAAAAATATTAGGATTCATATTGTAGAAAATTTGATTCCGAACAGCATTGGTGTGTACAATTTTTAGAGTGAAATTTAATATATGCGAGTTATTCAATAAACAAAAAAATCATGAAAACCGATAGTTAAGCTGTCGGAATTATATGCATATATATAAGACAATTGTATATACAAAGGACAGTTCTGAAAATACATAAATCAATTGTATATCATAGTGTAAGTAAAAGAAGAATAGATAAGACAGCCGAAATGAATGCAAATAAAACTTGTATTGCAGACAAACAATATAAGACAGGTTCGGCATTTGTATAAAATAAAATACTTGATATAATCGAATACACTTTCCATCGAAAAAAACATTGACTGAATACTAAAAAAAAATAATTATGAAGACACAGAAAAATTATTACAACGACAAGCAAAGAAAGGAAATAAATAAGTATTAAATAAAGGCAAACAGGATAACACACGCACCCATTCATACACACATACATACGTACTCAGTCACACAACTCACACACGCACGCACACACCCTTCCATATGTATTCCATTTACACGTACCATAATGGAATACGTAATATATATATATATATATATATATATATATATATATATATATACAATAGTGTTGTTAAAGTTAACATTTGTAAGTTTACTTTTTTTTGGCTACTCTTAAAATGTAAATGGTATAGTGGAGCGGGCTCTTCTGTCATTTCATGTTTAGTGGAAANTAAAGGCAAACAGGATAATTCTCAAGCACATAAACGCACACACACAAGCAGCCATTCATACACACATACACACGTACTCAGTCAGACACTCACACACCGTTCCATATGTATTCCAATTATACGTACCATAATAGAATAAGTAAAATAGTGTTGTTAAAGTTAACATTTTTTTGGCTACTCTTAAAATGTAATGATATAGTGGGGCGAGCTCTTCTGTCATTTCATGTTTAGTGGAAAGGCCCTATCATGGACACAGTATAGTAATACCTAAGGAAAGAACATATAAATTGCTGTTAAGGTAATGCGACTGGGTCACTGTTAAAAACCTTTAATTACGTTACTTGACTTCTGATGTTGTTTCTTGACCTTTCCCCGATGTTTCCGATATTTATTCCATTTTCCAATGATTTCACAATATCACAGAGATCTAAATATAAACGTCCCAGGCCTGATTTACGTCATCCGCCTACGGAAGGGGGTCCTTAGGGGGAGGTAAGGATATACGCATGCGCTTCCCGACGCCTACGCGAATGTCAAAGGGCAGGTCGCCCGGGTAAGCTAAGTAGGTTTAGCTCTAGGCTTCCGAGGCTAAATTGGTTTGTCGATATTTCTGTTTTACGTACAGAGTCGGCCTCTGTGATAACACAGATTTCATTTTGTATATACTCGTAATTCAAGGAAATGTTAGATGGAAAACTAATTTGGTCATTTGCATTTTTAACCCTTAATTCGACGGAGTTCTTTTCTACTAAATCTTTTGTACGTTACCAACACACTAAAATGGACTGGACACTATCGTTTAAAGGTTTAATTTTTAATGAGTAGTCTTTCAAAGTACAGGATGGGGCAAAAGTCCCACTACCATTTTCATTGCCTATAACTTTGTTTAAAGAAAAGATAAGGTTTGTTTTCTTAATAAGTTTATTTGGTCTTTACATTTTCTAGTGATTCTCACCTTTCGGCACTTTTCAACAGTTTTTCATGACATCCTGTAACATTTCAGGCTGAATTTCTTGAATTTCGTGTCGAATAATGCCTTTAAGTAGTTGAATGGTTTGGGGGTTTTTTACATACTTATTCGATTTAAAAAAAACCCCATAAGCAAAAGTTTGGTGCTGTTAAATCGTCAAGGAAATTTCGAATCACATCTTGGTACTTTTCGGCAGTTACAGTAACTTCAACACATTGGTCATTTAAAAAAAATATGGACCAATGATGTTTCCAGCATGAAAACCAAACCTACTTATCTTTTCTTTGCAAAGTCAAGCTTTTGTCCCAACCTGTATATATATTTGTTAGTGATTTTTTTTAAGAATTTTTGTCTTTTATTGAAGTGAAACTTCATGTGAGACAAAAGAGGAAAAGTGAAACGGGTTTTCGTTACGCGAGGTACATATGTATAAGTGACTGTCGTTTAAAGGATTAAGTATGTTTAACGATCTGGCTGGCGCAGTGGTAAAACTATTCGCTTTGCTAGCAGAGTTCCCAGGTTCAATCCTCGGTATGGCGAATTTTGGCTAATTGCCAACCTACCAGCAAAAACGTGCCGGTAAGCAAGAGGTGCAGTGTGGAGAACATAAGAGGTAAATTAACTCTTCCCGGGTTAGCGCGCTTCCATCTTAGACTGTATCATTAGGTGTGATCACAGCCCAACGCTAACCTGTCAGCAATAAAAAACTTATTACTAACAACACAACAGCAGTTACATACAAATAAATACAGAAGGACTTTGTCCAACAGCAATTTTATTGTTACACAAGTAACGTACTCGTGTTAAAATCCATCATTGTCTTATTTGCAGTCATATTTTTCCTCAAAGCAAAGAAGTTAACACACGCACACAATAAAAGCAAAGAGTTGTTAATATTCAACCGATCTATACAATACAAAACAATAAGTCTATAACAAAGTTTCTATTTATTTTAATCATAAGTTAAAGGTGTCATCTCTTCGGAACTGGCAGTTTCTTTACAGGTACAGAAAAATGTACTAATCAACCTAATTAATTCGTCAAATTGATTTTCTAATAGCAACAATTAGTTCTATTAATAGATATATCATGCATTGGAAGTCACTTGATATATATGCTATTTTAAGTAGGAATTGGTCTTCATTTTTTTTATATCACTTCATTCAATATAAGAACGGTGTAAAGCATCATCGGTAGTTGAAAGAAAAATGCTATTCTTACGAAATTAAAGTGAAATAGCTAAAAGATGCAATTATGATGCTTAATTTTTTCATTGTATACCAAATTAATTTGTCAAACATATACTCATTGTAGAGCCCTCTTCCTTGAAATGCCCAAGAAGTCTCACTTCTTTAACAAATATTTTAATACTAGCTGTGCCCGTGAATTCATCCACGTGGAAAAGTGTCTTTGGGTAGTATTTTAAGTAACTTAGGATAATTATTTTATAAATAAGACACATACATATTATTTTAATGAGTTGTTTGCAGTGTTTCACTACAAAGAGCTTATTATTGTTGCTGTAAATAGGACGATATTTCCATTCCTTACAAAGCTTTTTTCCCATTAAAATGTACCCTACTTCCTTTCTCAGGTTCTAGACTACCTGTGTACCAAATTTCATTTAAAACGGCTCAGTCGTTTTAGTGTGAAAGCACCATAAGCACACAGAGTTACTTTCGAACTATATTAGTAAAGAAAGAAGCTTTCTAAATGAAAATATGACTTACATATTCTAATCAAGTTAATATAATAGCTGTGTAAGCTGCTTAAAATTATTTTTAAAAATGAATCTTCATTGCACTATAAAAATAATTGTTTTATATGCAATGGATTACACAAGATCGAAACCGAGACCCCTTCTAACGAAGCGAGTCCTCACCAATTAACGAGATTCTTTAAGATATCCCGTTTTTAATTGGGATGACTTTTAAAATATCTCTATAATCACAAATATTTTAAACTATAGAGGCAGTAAACCGTGTACCTTTAGCATTCACTGAAATATAATGAGGTTTATAGAAATAATTATCACTTTGCTGTGATATTATTATTCAAAATACGTATCGCTGTTTTAGTAAAACACTGATCATTAAAAAAAAGGCACAATATGTCTCGAATATACAATATTGGTATACCCTTAAGACTTTTTTTCGAGGCAAAAGTAGTCTGCATTTTTCCGAGGACCCCTTTTATGAAAATAATTAAAAAATGGTCTCTGCCTCTGTAAATACTGCCTCATTGGTCTAGTAGTTAGTATATTCGACCACAGACATGATGTTCTGGGTTCGAGACCCAGGTCGGACCTATATGAAAATCAATATTGAGTTTTTTATTAAGATTTTCTCAATATTTGCCCGAAGTTGAGAAGTTGGCGCTGTGATCCACCCCCGTGCCTGGGAGAGCACGTTATACGGGCTTTGTAAATTGGGTCTCGCTAATGTGTCACACAGAGTAGTAATTTACAGATTATATATATTAAAAGTTTACAATGAGCCATAGAGTTGCAAGGCATAAATTGTAGATTATATTTTAACACATACACAGTATTTAATGACGTATAACGTTGAAAAGTAAGGAGATTTATTTCTGTATATCCCTTTATTTCTAACTAGCAATGTCCCGCGTTTTCACCCGCGTAGATACCGATCTCGTGGTAGTAGAAAGTACTAAGTCGGGCTATAGATTGATTTTCATTAACATAAAAGTTTTATTTCACTTAGTTTTTCACTTCCTTTGAGATTATTAGACAACCACTTACAATCACAATATAATAAATATACAGATTTTACTTAACAACGAATTAGTAAATAAAAAGATACTCTACAGGTATTGAAAAATTTTTTTAAATCGGTCCAATAATTTTTAGGTTGGTATTCAAAGTGCAACACTTTCACAAAAGATTTATGTGTAACACATTATTTTCTTTAGATTGGCATTATTAAATTCGTTATATCTTTTGAATGCAATGTCCGATTTTAATCATTTAAATAGTATTTTACAGGTATTGAAACCGTCTTTGATAAAATATTAATAGAATAAGGATTAATACAGAGGTATGTATAATATGGTTTGATTATTACCGGCAATTTTATTAACTTTTAAAATGCAAAAATGTAGTTATCCTGGCATAACAACAGTAGTTGGATATATGGCATCACGGACCATTTTGCAGATATTAATACGTTATATAATATTGTAGAATATTTTTTTTTGAGAAAGTAATATAGCCTATGCCACTTAGAGAAAATATAGCTTGCTAATGATTAAAACATTTTCGTAATCAGTCCGGTAGTTTTTGTGTGAAAACGTAACAAACACAAATGTTTCCTCTTTATAGTATTAGTTTAGACAAGGGAAATAATTGTGTTGTGGACATTTAAATGCAGACAATAAACGCTATACATGTTAACTGCGAAGGGCCGGCGCATCTGACAAATGTTCACGAAAGGTCAAATTCCCGACTGCCATTACGACTCCATAAAACGTTTAAAAATTGCCAGCCAATGTGCAGACGAGTAAAACAGAAATAAATAAGCCAAAGCTGGCAGCGTTGTTGCTAGGCGCGTTCAAGGTCTCCAGCTCCCTCCACCAGCGCGCATGTGCAAGTTGCACTCACACTGTATCAGATACACACACAGCCACAAGTATCGATGTGCAATATAATACGAGAGCCAAGTGATATAATTATCTCATACACCTAAATAACTAGCAAATTTTGTATCATTTTATGTTTTAATTACCCTTTCTCCATTAATGAGGGGATCTGTGCCCAGCATTAGGACTTTAATAATAATAATATTTCATTTATTTAGCAATAAAGGCTCGATTCCATACATTAGTAAAAACAAAATAATTACAAATATTACTATTAAATTTAAAAGAATTTCATTCAGAATAATATGTCAATATATGTCTAAAAAGGTCCTTAAAAACTAACTACTTGAATACATGCAATTTAATTTACAATTTAATGGGCCTTACCTTTATCTATTTTCAGGAGAAAATATCACTTAATAAATTTTGAAGTCTTTCTTAAAAGAAAATTGATTGAAAAATCATACTATAATTTGCAAGACTACTTAGACGATAGACACGCGTGGGAGTGAACGAATTGCTCTAGTTTAAATTTAAATATTAAACTAATATGATATTGTAATAATGATGTTAAAAAAATATACAAAATATCCGACTGACTTTGTTGTGGTCTCATCTCACGATAAGGTGCGTAGTAACGCTCGTAACTTTAGATTTTAAGTCGTTCTTTAATACCATCATCAGTTGTACATAAGAATTAATGTGTGGGGAAAAATATATATTTTTCGATTCAAAAGTGCTGTAAAGACCTACTTGAATAAAGATATTTTGACTTTAACTTTTAAGACGCCCTGTGCACTTTATTTCATGGATATTGAATGCGACTCAGTTGAAACGCTCGGCTATGTAACGCTGTTCGAGTAGTCTGTTCTCATCTAATATAGAGAGAGAGACGGTCGACGCATCACTTCTTTATTTTAACATCGGATAAAATGGCGTTAAGACAAATATTTTTTTAATGGGAAACTTTTTTTTACATTTACATTAAAGACACTTGGTTGTGCAGCCAAGGCTAATATGGCGGCGCCTATGGCTCGGATCAGCTGTTTCACTGGCATCGTGTTTGTTTTTTATTTTGGTAAGTTAATTTTAGTTTGGTAATTTCAATTTTTAGAAACAAATATGAATGCTTACAATAAGCATTTTGTCAACATAAATTTTGGTTTTAAGTTCATAATTATTATCAAAATGTTAAACTTTGAAAATTTCAACAAGATATCTCCAACGGTTTTATTTGAATAACATAACATTGATTTTTAGTGTATTTAAAAATAGCATAAGTTGATTCATAAATTATGAAAACTAGGTCTTATAAAAAACTTCGTTTAAGTGTAATCAGCATGTAACTTGATTGTTAGTAAATGCTTTACTTTTTTACTTTAAAATGCGTATTTTTGACAAAGTAGTACATAAATACACTAATAATATACATTTTCAGCTGTCCTCCCCTTCAATTCCGAAAATTTTGTTATGTTGGGAAATATAATTAAAAACAATATTTTGTACCAACTCAAGCAGGTTTTCTACACCTTTAACTTTAAATAGTGACAGCAAAGACGGGTGATGATCGCAATCATCTATTTGTTCTTTTTAATCAATCAATTGTGTATAATTGAAGGTCAATTACGTTACACCTTGTAGAGTTTGCAGGTGGCTTGTATGTAGTTATGAATATATTTTAATTACAAAGATAAAAATACAACAATTACAATGTCTATCATTGATGAGCGACTTGAAAAGGTGGAAATTTATCATTGAGTGATTCTAATAAAAACAATCTGAATTTAACTTAACGTAGATATTTAGCATTGAAACATAATTTCTTTGATTATTATGAGGGCTAAATTTATATCACGTAATTACTAATAAAAATCAATATTTGTTTATTGGTATTTGTTACACAAAACCCATTTATCTCTTTTAGCAACTATATATATTCAAATGGAATGTATTTTACAAAGTACTAAAATTTGCTACTTTGCCAATTTCTCTTCAACGTGTATACTATGAATACACGTGCAAACTTGAAGTGCAATGTTTGTGTCGTGTAACGATATTATTAATGCTTTTTATAACTTTCCTTGTGACGTTATTAATATATTTTTAGTATCGGTTATATAAATGTTCAATTGTAATTCTGAAAACTTTTGCCATGATTTTGACCTTTCAGTAATTTTATTTTTGCTTAGGATGAATTCAATACTGCGCACGAATTAATGACTTTTCCACTGTTTTTAATGAACCAATACAGATATATCTTTATATAAGTGCTATCGATTAAGTTGGGATTTGGTTTCTTACTCGCTTTTAACTTATAATTGTGTGAAAGAAAATGTATACTCTCTGATTCTAATCACTAAAATATGTTTTAAAATTAATTTCACAAACTCAATCCATTGAGCTAATAAGAATTAAGAAACAAATATATGATTTGGATTATGACAAAAAGAAAAAATATTGATAAAACTATTTATGAGTGGAAGGAATAAGAGTTTCGTAATACGAGTCATTGTTATTCCCAAATCCTACAATTTGTATTTATGTCGCAAAGTATATCGTTGATATTAGATAGACAGATAAACACTTTAAAGACACGCCACAAGACAATGAACTTAGTTATATAGTAATATTGTGATTAAAAAGAAAATCTGTTAAAATGGGAGTTAAGTATTATACGACACAAGCTCTTACACTATGCCTACATAATGAACAAACACGTGCAGGCTCGAAAGGTTAGTTTTAGTTTGACCATTGATTAACTAGGGATATTTTCAGGGTTTTTGTAAGCTTCAAATTTATTAATATTCTTTAAAATTGGTTCATTAAAAGGTTTAGATTTATTTTTCAATCGATGAGTTCAGTTACATTTAGTACAAATACGTGTTATCTTATTTGTTTCTGCATTTAATCATTACTTTAAATAACTCAGCTTTCATAGATTTTATGCATAGTTTCAACATTGCTTAGTAGTTTTGATTCAATGAGATGTTATTTGTCTTTACATTTGCGGAAAATTATGAAAAAAAGCCTCTTCAAAACTTAGTTGTATTCAATAATACAATAAGAGGCTCTTTTTTTGACACTACAAGAAGACATGTCCATTTTGTTAATCTATATATATATATATATATATATACCAGCTGGAATCTATCAAGAGTAAACTTTAGGGAATTCCACCCTCAAAGGGCAGTGCCGGTGTGTTTCTTATTTGTAAAACAATTTGGCCACATTAATGAAGATGCTACCCAAAAAACATTCCAAGCAGACGATGTAAGTATATATGTAAGATTAAAATCAAAAGGTGCAAACTCCTTACAAAATGATTTTAAACACCTAAAACGACATCTAAAGTGAAGGTTTATTGGTTTAAACATAACTAGCTACTCTTCGTGGTGTAATTATGGAAGTAAAGTGATTGAAAGTAAAATCCGTAGTTACCGTTGCGAAAGGAGACGCTTTATTAAGTTTTAAGATAATCACAAACATAATGAATTCAAATTCAAAATATATCTTTATTCAGTCAAATATATTTGTTTACTATTTTCCACACACCAATTTTAATCTACGATTGGTGACGGTATCAAAGAACGACTTAAGATTTAAAATTACGAGGTTTCCTTCGCGCCTGTCATGAGAAAAGCCCACAACAAACTCAGTTGGGTATTTTCAATTTTTTTTTAAACCATCATCATTATTTATTATTACAATATTATATTAGTTTATTATATTTTAATTTAAATTAGAGAGTTTACTCCCACACGTTTTTAACGTCTAAGTAATCTTGCAAAGTTTAGTATGATTTTTCAATCAATTTTCTTTTAACAAAGACTTATTAAGCGACATTACGAGGATTTATTCTGGGAGTTTATTATAGAAATATACTTCTGGACACATCTATTGGCCCACCTTGCATTTTCAGCTTCGTTTGGTCTTAGCTAAAATTTTATATTAGGTCGAGCAAAAAGTTTTTATGCAGTTTTGAACCTGGCACATTCATAATTTCATTCAATGGTCTTTTTTTGAATTTCGAACACAGAATTTAAAGAAACAAAAGACAATTTGGAGCCTGTTCGTTGTTAACAAACAATCGAATACTAAAAAAAACTTGATTTTATTGGTTTACTCGGATTTAATTCTTGAAAGTGTGATTTTTCTCATTGGTTTTGCAACAAACATTACTTATTCTTACCATTAAGGTAAGGTTCTATCAATAATCAATGGATACTTCGCCTGAAGTCGCCGCCCAAGCTGTGGCACTTATCCAGGCGGGACACAGCCAACGAAATGTGAGTGTTCAACTTAATTTAAGTCGATCTGCGGTCCGAAATGTTTATTCGCGGTACCTAGAGACTGGCGGCTTTGTTCGTCGCCAAGGAAGGCCACGATCTCGGGTCACAACTGAAAGGCAGGATCGATTCATCGTGACGACCAGCTTGAGAAATCGTCACCTTACCTCCATTGAGATACAAAACCAACTTCGCGACTTCCACGGAGTATCTGTGAGCGCTCGAACAGTTCGGAGAAGGTTAAAAGAACGCGATATGGTACCACACAAGCCAGCTAATGGCCCCAAACTAACGCGAGCCCATCGAACAGCGCGCCTTCATTTCGCGCGCACTCATTTAAATTGGACTCAGCAGCATTGGAGCCGTGTACTCTTTTCTGATGAGTCTAAAATTGTGTTACATGGCAATGATGGAAGGAAGAAGGTCTACCGACGTAAGGGGGAGCGTTTTGCACAATGCTGCTTTGAAGAGAGGGTTGCTTATGGCGGTGGCTCATGGACTGTCTGGGGCGGTATATCCGCGAGCGGTAAAACTCAACTTGAGATTGTTACGGGACCACGGCTGCCAACATTAAATGCTGAAAGGTACATTCGTGAGTGCTTAGAACCTCACGTGATGCCATACGCGGACTATGTGGGCCCAAATTTCCTTTTTATGCATGATAATGCAAGAGCCCATACGGCCGGCATCGTCAGGGAACATCTTCGGGGTGTGAACATCACAGTTACGGACTGGCTAGCCATAAGCCCAGACATGAACCCCATTGAGCACATGTGGGACGAGATAAAAAGACGATGCAGGAGTTGAAAACTGCCATAGAAGAGGAATGGGAGATGATCCCCCAAAATTTAAAGTAATTCAACGGAGTATGTCCGGATCGAAACCTGTGGGCTAACACAAACATTGTTTCAAAGGATTTTATTTTCATCAAGGCATATTAAGATTTCACAAAATCTCAGGTCATTCATGCATTTTAATTTTTAACTTAACGTTCCAATACAAGGACTGTCTCAATGGTTTACTGGCCAGTTTATTTGGCTAGATAGGCTCCTGGGTTAGAGTCCCGGAGGAAATCATAATAGATATTGAGTTTTCTATTAAGATTTTCTCAATATTTTACCGAAGTTTAGAAGTTGGCGGTGTGCTCCACCCCCGTGCCTCGGAGAGCAAGTTAAGCCGTCGCTCCTACGCCAGATTTCTCTCCAGTCGTGTCGGATTGCCGTTACATCGGACTGTGAGAGTGAGTAGTGTGGAGTAGTGTGGTGGGTGGGTGAGTAAGGAGGCCTGTCCCCAAGAGTGGGATGTTAATGGGCTGCTCCTTATCAATACAAGGTATTAACGGTATAAAGGATACAAAATAATGGTAAGATATTGTGTAAACGATATACATATCATAACAAGTGAAATAGGGAAACGTGAGGGCAAAGTGCAACTCTGTATATCAACTGAGTCATAATGACCTTCAGTCACGTGATATAACTTTATAATTTACTGCCTCACGTAGTATAAAAGTGTGTCTATATCTGTGTACCCACGGATTAAGTGGAACTTCTTTGTCTTATGTTGTATTAAATTCTATAATATAATTTTAAATTCATCCTTATTAATATAATAAACGTGAAAGTTACACTGCACCGATTAAAATGAAATTTGGTAGACAAATAGTCTAGAATTTGGTGAAGGACATAGTTCTACTTTTTAATGCGAAAAAAGTGTTGTAAGGGATGGAAGTATTGTCACTTTTGGAGCTGGAAGCTCCAAGCTTTTAGGCTGTTGATATGATATAAATAAATATGACATATGGTATATATAATTCAAAAGTTAATCTGTCTGTCGTGCTTTCACACGAAAACTACTGCACCGATTTAAATCAAATTAGAGCTTAAAAATCTCTGCAAAATTAGCCTAAAAATGGTACGCAAATAAAAGTATTTTTTCCTAGTAATATGTGACTGAGTAAAAAAAGGACCAGAAAAACTGTTACACATACACAAACGATCCCTTTAAAAATTTTTCCCGCGCTATAAGTTTCACTTCAAAAATTGAAACATAAATCACGTGAAGTAAGAAATTAACAGCCTATTAAAGTCCTACTACTAACACACGCCTTCTAACTCATTAGAGTGAGGGTTAATAGGGCATAGACCCACAACGCTGTTTTACTGCGGAATTGTAAGATACATACATACGAGGATTACTCCCGGGATATGCAAATTTCCTCGCGGTACTTTCCGTCACCTAAAAACTCGATGGATAGGAAAAAAACTTACGTACCGTGGACCAAAACAATTGAGACATAAATTGTCCAAACTCATGTATAAACTGCTTCATGACTAATACATAAATAAACGATCAGCCGCTGTCGGCCATATTGGTGACGACACGACAACGTGACGCGGTCGTCAGCTGATTATGTTGATAGCTCGCTGCACTCCATACAGCGGCAATATGCAAACTTGTTTTATTATCCGTGAAGGTTGTTTTGCGATAACTACAAAACACAAGAAACCACGTTTCAGGCGGAACGTTTGCAACTAGAAACTGCACCATTCTTTAGGCGTTGACAATCAACATAACGCTGGTCCCTATTAAGAAAGCCGTATCAACAAAAACAACTTTTTACGAGAGTGGTTTTAAGTTACCTTCATTGATGAAAACTTGAAATCCTGATCTGCGATGTAAGATTTAGACATCAAATTTCAAAGTTGATTATAAATAATCAATGTTAGACGTATCGCTTGATTGTATACGACTAGAGTTTAAATTATCAAAGTTATAGCCTTAAGAGTATATGTATACCACACTCCCTTGCAACGTCCCAATGTTGGGCACAGGACTCCACACTCGTGGGAGAGAGGGTTTTTAGAGTATAGACCCACCACATTGCACTAAAACAAGTGCACGCTCTATTTCTTCACACTCATAGTCCAATGTGACTGGAATCTGATACGACCGGAGAGAGGAGGTGTAACATTCTCTTCAAGACACGGGGGTTGAGCACACCGCCAATTCGACAACTTCAAATACTAAGAATAACCTCAATAGCAGTTTTTGAATTGGCCCGAACCGGAATTAAAACCCAGGACCTCGCGTCTGTATCCGAACAAGCTGACCGCTAGACCAATGGGGCAGTGACAGTATTGTAGTGGAATGCAAATATTTAGTTTAACGGCATTTAAATATTTTACGGAATTAACGAGCTTTGGTAGACACACACAAGGCCAGCCTTGGAAAAATTTGAATATACACTTTCTTAAGCATGTCCTCCCAGGAATCGAATCTCGACCTCTGCTAGAGGAGTACGTCATTCACATGGTCTATATTTTCTTTTTCAAAAAGTCATATTTAAATTATTAAAAATGACGTTAGAAATATTTTGTTGATTTAATAAAGGCGCGTGCCTACAAAGTGAAAATTCTTTGACAAACTAATTTTTAAGTCTTGTTTATATTTCTTCTTCTTATTCGTTTCGCTCTTGACAGAGCGGTCGTGATCGTCATGAAGTAACGGAGTGGGCAGATGTTATGCGTATGACTACCTCTCGCCATTTTTCCCTGTTTCCCTGTTGTTTATATTTACACAAATCTAAAACTTTAGATTTCCGAGACTAAGAGGGAAGGAAAATTAGGAATTCAATGAATGTAATTCTCATTAAATATTTCATTGACAATACAATTGACGACTAGTTAATAAAAAAATCCACGTGATTTTTGTTTTTCAATTTAAAATTTGGAAAAGAGAATTCATGAAATATTTTTAATATATGTCGGAGTGCGGTAGTCTGTGGAACGCTCACGCCATCTGTTTATCGGCGTGGAACAGAGTCAATAGTGGCAGTTCGGCGCTTGTCTCTCGGCAATTCTCTGTTGAAACTCTCGCATTCCTAGCTATTATTATTAATGAGTTTGTGTAAATTGATATCGGGAACATTAAGTGATTGAACATTATAATCAGAGTTGGAACCCATCAACGCCCACAGTATGGAAATTGAATAATGACGATGTCGGCGGAGAACCCTACGCCCCTATGCTTTATGCTTCTGCTCCATTCTCTCTTATTCTCCGACATATATATTTTGTGAAAAATAGTATATTAAATTATTCAACGAAGAGTGGAAAGTTAAAATGTCACATTTTATTTGTAAATATCAAATCTACTTAGCCTTCAAACGAACTAGCATAAAAACGCTGCACATCTTCGTGACGCTAATCATGAGTTTCATACGTAAAATATTACCCTCATGCGCCTAAAGAAGTTTCACTTTAAAAATGTTCGTGTAAAATGAGTTCTTTTTTTGTATTGTGTCACTATTCCCCTAAAGCATCCTTTCGTGATACCCAATTAGAATTTATAACGATGAACATGCGTGCATAAAATTCGATGAATTGTTACATGAAAGACGGGCAACATCAACAAGAGTGAAATACCTACGTACGGTCCAGTTTTAGATCAAATAATGAACGATACAGGTATGGTATTCGTACACAGGGGAATTGTTATTGAATTACTAAGCTATGGAGGCGAATTCTTAAATAATGCAGCTAAGCTTGATTAGTCACTTCCTGTAGTTATATGAGTAACATTAACGAGACACTTCAAACTTTCTTTTAAGTTTAAACACGTCTAAACAGTAGACACTAGCAGATGTCCCAGGTTTCATTTAGGAGTTACCGGCGTGGGCGCCCCAGCGGCATATGTTATTGTCTCTGGTCGGAGGAGACATCTCACTGGAGAGCGTAGTCGGTGTGATGCTCACCAATGAGTCTGGATGGATGGAGGTTGCGTTCTTTTGCGAGACCGCAATCTCGTTGATACGTGTATATATTACACATTGATTTCATTTATTAAATTTAAATCTTTTAATAAAACTCATTGAGAAATCGTTCTGAACGGAAACTGAACGGACTATTTAGAAGATAAAAAAGCGTGGGAGATAATTGTTCTAATCGAAATAGAATAGATTTAAAAGATATATTGTAATGATGATGAGAAAAAAAGGACATTCGTTTGAGTTTGTTGTAGGCTCTACTCAAAACAGGGCGCGAAAGAACCCTCATAACTTTAAATTCTAAGACGTCACCTTTAATGTCGTCATCAGTCGTAAATTAAATGTAATATAGAATAAACTATATAAGACGATTCAAAAGTGCAGTAGAAACCTCCTTTGAGAGGCAAAGGGAGGGTGCGGCTGATGATATCCCTCTCCGTCGAAGGAGGCTGGGTTGCAATAGGCGCAAGTTTTCGCCACACTATTCCCCTCAGTAAACTGTAGACTGTTATAGTCTGCATTATCAATTGTCACTAGAGTGGAATGCGAAATGGGACCCGTTAGTGATCCCATCCAAGGATAACGAGGGTGCACTGTGTTTTAGTGGGTATTCTGGTTATTCAGCGATTCCCACACTCCCAATTGGAAGAATTTCTTCTTTCATTGGGGTTCGTAAAAGCATTTCCCAGTGACAAAAAAGGGAGAATTTAGGAAATTTCTCTGAGTATAGAGTGGGCGGCTTCGGGTGAGGCTAGTTACCACCTTACCAGCAAAGACATACCGCCAAGCAAAGGGATTTGTGTTCCGGTACGATGCTGTGTAGAAACTATAACAGGTAAATTGCCTCCTAATCAAATTAGCGCGCTTTCAACAAACTAATTTTTAAGTCTGATTTACATTTATACAAATCTAAAACTTTAGATTTCCGAGACTAAGTGGGAAGGAAATAGGAAGTTATGTCAGGAACTCGAAAAATGTCATTGTGGTTAAAATATTAAAAGTGTCGAAAATTAACACAAATAATGTATTGAAATCTCAAATAACAAATTGTAAATAAAATGTCACGTGTTTTAATTCAATATTAGAAATTATTAATTAAAGAGACTTTATGAAATATTTTTATTTAATATTTTATGAAAAATAGTATATTAAATTATTTAATGACGAGTGGCAAATTAAAATTCCACATGTTAGTTGTAAATATTAAATCTAACCAACCTCATCATGCGCTTAAAGTAGTTTCACTTTAAATAGCTAAAAACCTTGATCTTAAAAAAAACTATTTCAGGAAACACGAACAGGCATATATTTTATAGAACTATGTATATGCCAAACGATTATAAAATACTATTTAATATATGTAATAGGTTATCAACTATTTTTATTGATAAAGTAAAATTAAAAAACCTACACGTGGCTATTACATGTTTGATATTCAGGCTTCGCGAGTTCGGGTTCAAGGCAATCGTGTGGGAGGCCCTGGGCTAAGCTATTGTCTGTTTCTGTTTAATTTTGTTACCTTAATTATGTATAAAGTTAATCTGTCTAGCACCTTGTGACTATTTACTATTTATCTCGAAACTCTTCTTCCAATATCTCCAGAATGTAACCGATATCTCTCGGTAACCCCTCTGTTTTAATGCAATTGGAATTGAGGTTAATGTGTCTTTCTAAAATATGTAATTTATAATTCGGGAATATCAATATTGAGTTTTCTATTAAGATTTAGATTCTTAAGACTAAATATTTGCCCGAAGCTGTGATGTTGGCGGTGAGATCCACCCCCGTTCCTCGGGGAGCACGTTAAGTCGTCCTTCGCCTCATCACTCTCCGCTCGTGTCGGATTCCCGTCACATCGGACTATGAGAGTGAAGGAATAGAGAGTGTACTTGTGTGTGCCTGCCAATCCGCACTGGAGCAGCATGGTGGGTCTATGCTCTAAAAACCTGAGTGACGAGGCCTGTGCCCAGCAGTGGGACGTTAATGGGCTGCTACTTACTTACTTACTTAAGTGTCACTGTAAATTAGACTTGCTGTTCATCGAAAAATGGGATGCCTTATTTCTAAAATAAGAATAGCTTAATACCCCTTGTAACATCAACTACCTACCAGTGAGAGTCCCGTTAAAATAGGTTTAGCTGTTTCAGAAATTAGCTGGAAGAAACAGCCACACCCAATATATTTTTCAAAATTGATTGGCATTTAGTAAATCTGTCAAATTGAAAGTAAAAACAGATATTTTAGTCAATCGTTCGAATAGTTTTGGAGATATTGCTGTGAGTGTTGTTCAATTATATACCCTGATCCAGAAGGAATATCATGATACTGTTATAAGTAAGCATCTACGTTGCAAAACAAATATCTTTGCAGTTTTTTCGAGCGAAAAGCTGTGGAGGGTCTTTTTAAAGTGAAACTTCTTTAGGGGCATGAGGATAGAATTTAGCGTCACGAAGATGTGCAGCGTCTTTTATGCTAATTAGTTAGAAGGTTAGATAGTTTTAACATTTACAAATAACACGTAGCATTTAAATTTGCCACACGTCATTAAATAAATTATGAAACAATATTCAATTAATAATTTCTAATATTGACAAGAAAACACGTGGCATTTTTATTTAGAATATATCATTTGCGATTTCAATAAATTATTTGTATTTATTTTCGACACGACACTATTACACATATTTTAATGAATTTTTCCTTTTCCTTCCATTTAAGTCTCGGAAATGTAAAGTTTTAGATTTGTATACATATAAACAAGACTTAAAAATTAGTTTGCCAAAGAAGTCTCACTTCTGACATGTGTACTTTGGACGCATGCACTTTTTTCCCAATATTTCAATGGCTTTTTTGGGGAAGAGACCAATCCAACAAATCACATTAAATTTCTCAAAAATCTTTTGCAACGTTGATATTCATATGAAATCGTTACGAAATAATAAGACCGCAACTCATATTAATATCTTCTTTGCAATTGGACTTTAATCAGATGATGACGAACGTTTTTCTATAAGTATAATGAATCTAAAAGGTAAATCTATAGCGAATGTATACAATTTATTTCAATGACAGTATTGACACGTGTATGTATTAATCAAACTTGTTCTAATTTATATATACATTAGCTGTTTCATGCGGTGTCACCTGCGTAGGTACGGATTCGGATCGAATTGTCAATTTAAATCTAATTGAGAAATCACAAAATACCAGTTTCATATTTTCAGATTACTTTTGCGAAAATATAGTCGTCGTTTGTACTATGCAACTAGGCGAGAGCGATCTTGGGAAAAATAAATCGTATATTTATGATTATTTTTCAAAAAAATATTTCAATAGGATTTAAAATCATCAGCTTTATTTCTAAATCTGTACATCAACATGGGAACGACCCAAACTAACAAAAATATTTCTATTTTATAATCTGTTTGTGATATATGTGATCTATCTTATTGTTATGTTATTACCAATTTAGACAATCCACGAAAAAACTGACCCTTAAGTAATTATGGTTCTAAGCAACTTTTCAATTTATTTTGAACAAATTGAAAGGTATAATCTTAAATCTTACTACACCAACAAGAGCTCCACACTTACAAAAATTTTGTTTACAACATTAATGTTATAAGTTTTTCACATGTTCAACAATGTGACGCGCTAGTCGCACGCAACTAACGTTGTTATTCTTGTATAACACAAAAACACCCAAAAAACTTTTATGGCTGACCTCGCTATATCATATCTATTTATTAAACTTTTATGTAATTGTATTTATTGTTAAATTTGTCTGAGTACGATCGAATAGTGGTATGGTTCGTCTGAAACGAGCTACCAAAGCTAGCCAGCGTCGGCTGGGATCACCCGATTGCCTTGAACTTGCGTATTCGACATTTTTTGCCAACTCCACAACAGGATACGACGCGATGTATCAGTCTCTTAGCCCTTCTTGGTGCCCTTGATGGGCTTTACAAATTTTGGGCAGCCATTTTGAAATAGTTTTCTCGACATTCCAGCGACTTAAAGATAATCATTTCAGTTTGGTTCCCTAAACTCGTTGTGTTTTGTTAGAAGAAAACTAATTATAACCTTATTATGTTTGAAAAGGCAAATTTTACCCGACGTGACAATAACGACAGTTAAACAATATGAAATAGATAAGGAAGACGTTTGCAAAACGATTCATAAACTGACCGCCACGAATGCAAAGTATCGATAATTTAAGACCAAGTTATGTCTACAACAAATATGGCCACAATTAATTGACGCCTGCGGATGTTCACGTTTCTTTTTTGTTCGCGATTATTTTATGAGAATAAGGTTGCAGTTGAGAGTTGAATATATTTGTAATGTTAGGTAATTGAGTGTGTATAAGGGCGGGAGTCACACAAAATTAAACATTTACAATTGAATATGGCATGGCATATGGCTTACCGGCAACTCGATGTGAGGTATTGCATAACTGGAACCGAGCTTCGGGCGCGAGAGTAATGCACATGTTCACCGGTGGAATTCCGTTATGACGCGATACAAGGTAATGTTAACACAGGGGACTGCGTCACCTGGAAGGAGCAGAATGCGATTGTGAGCGTGGATGTTTGGTGATTAGGTGGTTAGGATGTGGGGTACCGCGATGCGGCGGGCGGCGTCGTCGTGGAGGTACTGACGGCGGGCCGCGTCGCCGGCCGCTCCTGCATTGCGGCGCGCAGTCGCACTCGCTCGCGCATGACCTTGGCATTGAACTTGGCAATGGGCCGGCGAGGGCGCGGGGAGCGTGGGCGCGGGGCCCCGCCCCCCCGGACGCGATGCACCGGCAGCTGCACCTCCCCCGTCCCACTGCCATCCTTCCGCCTTGCCGAGATCACCTCCACCAACCCTTCTCTCCCATTTTAAATTTAGTTGCCTGAGCCTGTTTTTCGAATTATTAACAACGTTATACAACCTATGCAATTCGCAATTTAAATTATTACGAACGTACTGGCGTCTGAAAGTTATTTAGGCAACCTACAAAAGTCTTGTTTATATTTATACAGATCTAAAACTTCAGATTTCCGAGAAATAGACGGATGGAATAAGAAGATATGATGAGAGAGAGATATATTCAAATGAATTGTTAATAAAAATGCCACGTGTTTTTTTATTTAATATTTTATGATAAATAGTATAATAAATTATTTAAAGACGAGTGCAAATTAAAATGCGATATGTTATTTGTAAACATTAAAACTATCTAACCTTCAAACGAACGAATTAGAAAAAAACTGTTGCAAATTTTCGTGACGTAAATCAGGCGTTTCATCTGTAAAAATTAAAGTAGGAAAATAGCTGATCGTCAATTGCTGTGACTATTTTCAGTGTGAGGTAAAATTTACAAGTTGGCGGATCCACGAGTTCAATTATTACGAATTTACTGGAGTATTATGTAGGCAACCTATAAAAGTATTATTTAATAAAAAATAAATAATTGTTGATCGTCAATTGTTCATGTGAAAGAAAAAATATGTGAATATTTTCAGTGTGACATAAAATAAACAAAAAGTATCCTGCCTTAGTCCCGGTAAAAAAGTAAAAAGGAAGTAGCAGCCTATTAACGTCCCACTGCTGGGCACAGGCCTCCTCACTCCGAGGAGCGAGGGTTTTTAGAGCATAGACCCGCCACGCTGTTCCAATGCGGATTGGCAGGTATAGTACAAGTGCACTCTCTATTCCTTCACTTTCTTCAGTCCGATGTGACGGGAATCCGACACGACCGGAGAGAGATCAGGCGCAGGATCGACCGCTTAACGTGCTTTCCGAGTTACGGGGGTTGGAGCACACCGTCAACTTCCCAACTTCGGGCAAATATTGAGAAAATCTTAATAGAAAACTCAATATTTGATTGCCCCGATCCGGGACTCGAACCCAGGACCTCATGTCTACAGCATATGTACAGAATACAGTATAATATATTTTATTGCTGACAGGTTAGCGCTTACCTGTGATCACACCTGATGGTAAGTGATGATACAATCTAAGATGAAAGCGCGATATCATGGTAAAAAGCAATCAACCTCTTATGAATGCTATATAGCATCTTACCGGAACACAAATCTCTTTGCCTGGCTATACGTTTTTTTTGGGAAACTACTGAGGAAGCCTCCCACCAGACTCAGATAAATAAGAAAATACAATTTCCTAACGTCGCCCTACCGAGGATAGAAACCGAGACCTTTGCAAGCAAAGCGCCAGCGAGGAAAACATTGCAAATTTCAGTCAATATTTTTGAATGATACGCAAACATTCAAACGTAAAACTTAACTTTCATAATACTGAAAGGATATCATAGAATCTTCTTCTTTATGTGCCTCTCCGACTAACGAAGGTTGGCAGTCAGTTCTCCATATTTAACTTTGTCCTTCGCGAGGCTAAATAGTTGAGCGGTACTCGCGATCCCGGTCCATTCCCTGATGTTGCGCAACCAGGACTTCCTTTTGCGACCACTACGCATCTTGACAGCCACTTTGCCCATCATTACTAGTTGTAAGAGTCCGTACCTGTCCTGTCTCGGAACATGGCCCAGATACGCAACCTACTTCTTTTTGACGGTCCAAAGTTCCCGCTGACAATCCATTCGTCGCAAGACCTCTTCGTTGGCAACTTTATGAGTCCAGCTTTATCATAGAATGCGTATCCAAAACTTAATTATATCACTAGAGATTGTATAGTAGTCAAAATTCGACTTTGATAAGGATACCTCCAACAATTCATCCCTTCCATTTTATATTTAGTTGCCAGTTTTTGGAATTATTAAAACTGATGTTATACACTATACCTATACAATTCATCAGTTAAATCATTATGAACGTCCTCTCTACTACAGTTAACTTCGTTTGCATTGAATTGAAAATAAGCCTTATTTGGAAAAGAGAAATAAACCTATTTAAAAACTTACACAAACATAAAATTGACAGGTTGTGCCAGAATACGTATACAAAGTTTACACTGGTTTTAAAAATACTATTACAGTTCTCGTGGTCGACATTCGACCGTAATACCGCTTTGCGAAAATTAAAAACATGTTCTGCCATTTGAAATTTAGTTGCCAGTGCCTAATTATGGAATAATCAATACTGATTTCATAAAATCTATATACAAGGTTATATGAAATCGGTTATTTAAGGTTGCATCAAGAAATCAATGACTTATGTGTTTGTTTTCTTTGTTAAATTTAATTTATTGCAAGTGTTTTTGTATTGTACATTTCTAAATTAATAAATTCATTATAAATGCATACAGACTCGTGTACATGATTAATTCAAAGTGATTTTTATATATTTTTGTGAAGTACTCCTAATAGTCAAAGTTCAACTGTACATAACATATTTTATCTAAAATAATTTATTCCATTCACATAATCATATGTAAAAGTTTCGTTTAGTGGTAATTGGAAATCTCCTAATGCTATTTTTTATACTTTGTTGGTAGCTCAAACGATCTGCAATAGAAAAAAAACATATAAATATGCTATTTAAAAAACTTAATGGCAATTAACTGTTCATTTTATTTCAGGTACTTATTAAAAGTGTATTTTTCAATCTAGTCTGTTTTTTATAAAACCTTTTTAGTATATATTTCCATTTATTGCGACTTTACAATCTCATAAATACTATAATTGATAGGAATTTCGCTGACAAACAGTTGGTGGCATAAGTCATACCTCAGGCTTATTTAATTTTATCATAAAATGTTAAAGGAATAAATTAAGGTATGGGAATAGTTTTGATTTTGAATGTAGTGAAGGAAATTCCAAGCAATTTACCTAGAGGAAGACTGATTTGATTTTGCTAGTTTATTACCAAGTTTGATGCAAAATTTCAAATAATCTAACATTTTGAAATGCTCAAAAATCGAGTTTAAAAGAGTCCGCTACATAATATACTTGTGCATAAAAGCAAGGGTAATATAAACGTGTTAAATGGTTTCTGCGTGCTTTTTGAGTTTGTTACTAATTTAAATTTTACTGCAGGCCTTTATTGGCACTTTAAGCCTAAATACAATTTTAAGAAGTTCAGCTTCTGATGACCACATTAAATACAAACTATACTGATGTAGGCATTTACAGCACTTTTGAATCGTCAAATAGTTTCACACACACTAATTCTAATGTACTACTCATGAGGGTATTAAAATTTAAAATTACGAGAGTTCCTTCGCGTCCTGTCCTGAGAAGAGCCCATAAAAAAACTCAGTCGGGTATTTTGTATTTGTTTTACCATCTTCATTTTTATATTAAATTTAAAAAGGTAAGAAGCAGCCTATTAACATTCCAATACTGGGCACAGGCTGCCTCACTTATAGGAGAGGGCTTTTAGAGCACAGACGCTGCTCCTCTGCGGGTTGTCAGGCATAGTATATAAGTATACTCTGTATTCCTTCATTCTCATAGTGCGATGTGACGGGAATCCGATAAAATTAGATCGGGTGTAGAACCAACGGCTTAACGTGGTCTCCGGGGCACTAGGGTGGAGAACACCGCCAACTTCCCAAATATTGAGAAAAACTTAATAGAAAACTCAATATCCATTTTGTAATTGGCCCGACCCGAGGTTCAAACCCAGGACCTCATGTGCTATGGCTATGCTATGGCCGAACATGCTAACCATTGGACCAATAAGATTGTTATTTTTAATATTATATATAAATTACAGCAATTCGTTTACTCCCACGCGTTCTTATCGCCAAAGCAATCTTTCAAATTATAATAAGATTTATCAATTAAATTTTCTTTTAACAAAGGATTTGAATTTATTAAGCGACATCTCTGCAAGGTCTTCTGGGAGTTAAGTAAGTTAAAACAAAAATAGATGTAGCCTTAACGTAAACAATATATAATTTGATGAAGTAATTCCCTGAAGATTGAGTACCAACACCGGATATTTCCTTTGAGCTGCAAAATGAATTATTCGAGTGATGTGGCGTCTTCCTACGCGATGGGTGTCGAGGATGGGAGTTGATCGATGCTGAACGCGCATGCGCTTCGGCCACTAAAGCCTTCCAGAGCCGTCGAGCTCGTGTAAAACCTAGTACATTGTGTGCTGATGTGCTTATTCTAAAGTCACAAGACTGTACTAAAATAAAACTGCTGTAAATTCTAATAGGCTACATAGAACTGACAATTCATTCAAAGGTAACTAACTGTATAAGTTTCTATAACAAACTCCTACGAGAAGTTACAAAGACGTCAAATAATAAATTTATATCTTTTATTAAAAGAAAAGTAATTGAGAAATCATTCTATAATTTGACCACTAAGATATAAAAAGCGTGGGAGTGAATGGATTACTCTCATCGATTTATTGTAATGATGATGAGAAAAAAAACGTACACCCGACTGAGTTTGTTGTTGGCTTTTCTCAGAACAGGGCGCGATGGTGCTTTCGAAACATTAGATTATAGGCCTACTTAATAAATAATTCATATCAAAATTCGCCAGTAACAGAGTATCTCCTTCAAACTGAATGTAGTCAAGCACTATCTGCCTTTATCCAAATAAGAGCATCAATCATGTTCAACATATGCTTGGATAAAAGTGCAGACATATGTATCAATCTATACACGATTACTACTTAATCGATTTAGATGAAACTTTCGTTAAATATAAATTTTTATGTCAACTAAGTTACATAAGCATAGATTGTTCCGTTGTTTAAGACCCACATTTAAGCGTAGATAGACTCCTAGATGTGTTTATATATTCTATGTATAATGGATGGATAGATATATTAAAAGTAACACTTCACACTAATGTACACTAAAAGAAATGCAGGCAACGGGCGTCCTTATCATTAGTGATTTCTTACAGGCAATATGTGTCTGTTTATTTATAAATACCGTCTACCTTGTCTCTCTCTTCTAATTTAAAACATTTATTGAAAAAATAAGTCATAAAAGCATGCCAACCACAAAAAAGTCATGACATTTTTTTTTTATAAAAACGGTACTTTATATTTCCAAAAACGTTAACAATGGTTCGAGCTATAATAGGATATTCCAAGGCAATTGAAGGACATTAAATTTTTCAATAGGTCGCCTAAGATCGAGCAAGTTTACATAATTTAGGAGGCGTGCCACATTGCTCGAAACGCGAGTCAGACGCTGATGTTATAACAATGTTATTACATTTTCTCAATTATCCGAAAAATATAGAAGATATTTTATTACGTATTCTTGCGTTTCCTTTATTTTTAACCCTTATTAATTATTCTGGCCAGCCTGGTAATGGATAATCTCAATCCTTTGGTTTCTCCATAACACCGTAACAGATCGTAATTATTTGCTGGTAGGGTAGCAACGAGCTGCGGCTGTAGCTTCCCACCCAAATTTCCTTGATGAAAATCAAATCCAGGTCTTCTAAAGAGTTGTCGTAACATTGCGCAAGCAAGGTCCAAAGTAAGCTTTTGCCCCACATAGAAGAAAAAGGCGCTTCTTCTTAGTCGCATCACTCTTGTCAGAGTGGTCGTGGTTATCATGTTTCAGCGTTGTCGTCAGAGGGTTCCTGCCGCATGATTGCCCGTCACCTTTGCATGCTGGTCATTAATTGAGCAAATTCATGCACTAGAGCGCCCACCGCAGCATTTACCAGATCCGTCCATCGCATTGGGATCTCCCTCGCAGTCTTATGCCTTTGCCAGTAAAGACGTACCGCCAAAGAAAGAGATTTGTTCCGGTTCGATGCTGTTCAGAAACCGTAAGATTTTCCGTCACCAGATTAGCGCGCTTCCATCGTAGACTGTATCATCACCTACCAATAGATGAAATCACAGTCAAGCGCTAACCTCTCATCAATAAAACAAAAGGTAACGTAAGGAGCACCCTATTAACGTTCCACTGCTGGGCACAGGCCTCGTCACTCGTATGAGAGAGGGTTTTTAGAGCATAGACCCTCCTAGCTGCTCCACTACGGATTAGCTGGCACAAGTGCATTCTCTATTCCTTCATTCTCATAGTCCGATGTGACGGCAATACGACACGACGGGGGAGAGATCAGGCGCAGGACCGACGGCTTAACGTGGTCTCCGAGTCACGGGGGTGGATCACACCGCCAACTTCCTAACTTCGGGCAAATATTGAGAAAATCTTAATAGAAATCATTATTGATTTTTGAATTGGCCCGACCCGGGACTCTCAGGATATTATGTCTGCAGCCGAACATGCTAACCACTAGACGAATGAAGCAGTCAAATCAATTTTATGACAAGCTCGTCGAGAATGGAGGCGTTTGTTCGGAACTCGGTCCATCAGATTCCGAGCATCTTCCTCTAACATCTCATATCCAGAGCGTCTATCTTGTCGGTTTCAGGCAGTAATAAGGAAAATACCAACCAATACCAAATCAAATTTTACTTGCTTAATCTTTGTAGCTTTTATGATTTTTCTGTCCCTTCATATTTTTTTAAGCTTGTACATTGCAAACCTGCTCAAAGCCATTCGTATGTTCACTTCGTTTATGCAGCCTCCTTGATTCGAGATAAGGGCTCCGAGGTAGATATATGATTGTACGACGTCACAGTTTTCTATTTTTGCCTTTTACATAAACTAATATATTTACAGTAACATCATTTCATGTTAACATAATGTTATATTATCGGTTAAGTCACTTAGTTATATCTTTGATCTGTATTCAGGGGTGTGACGGTTTCCCAGGCGTGTTGGCCTTGCCCTTGTCGTAATCGATAGGCGCGCGCCCTACTCCAGACAGCTGAGTCTTTTTTGAGACATTTCTTTTTCTTTTTGCTCTGTGCCACTAAAAATGATATAAAAACATGTAAACAATAATCAATAAAATACAATATTGTGTAAGCCTGGAAAATATGATGAAAACATTCAAAATATTCTTTATACAAGTAGGTTCAAAAAGCACTTCTGAATCGAGAGTTGTCCGTCCGTTGGTAATCCATCTACCAACGGTTGGGAAAGTTGATTCCGCTGAGAAGAAATAAGAAAATGCAATTTCCAAAATAAAGTAAGCAGCAGCCCATTAACGTCCCACTGCTGGGCACAGGCCTCCTCACTCATAGGAGAGAGGGTTTTTAGAGCATAGACCCGCCACGCTGCTCCACTGCGGAATGGCAGGCACAGTACACAAGTGCAATCTCTATTCATTCACTCTCATAGTCCGATGTGACGGGAATCCGCCAGGACCGGAGAGAGATCAGGCGCAGGACCGACGGCTTAACGTGCTCTCCGAGGCACGGGGGTGGATCGCAACTCCAACTTACCAAGTTTGGGAAAATATTGAGAAAATCTTAATAGAAAAGTTAGTATTGATTTTTGAATAGGTCCGACCCGGGACCGTCATGTCTGTAGTCGAATATACTAACCACTAGACCAATGAGGCAGTTCCAAAATAAGCCCAGTCTGGAATCGAAGCCAGAATGTCTCCTAGCAAAGCACGAAGTCTAGGTAAATAGCTAACTTGGAACAGTGTGGTAGGTGTAAGCTCCATAACCCATAGCGAGCGTTACTAATAGTTTATAACTGCTATATAAATTGGTAAATTATTGAGATGGGCTATCACAGAAAGCGAAAATAAGTATAGCTATCCCGTACATTCAGACTCAGCTGGCGTAGAGCGCGCGCTTATTGATTTTGAACAAGGACAAGGCCACCCACACGCCTGGAAAATTGTAACACGTACATATCGCAGCGACAGCAATGTCTCTGTGTTCACACAGGCTCTGTTTATACCGTTCTTCCTCTCTTTAAAAAGAAATTCAGTCAAATAACGAAAACTTGTAATCTTTTCTAATGTGTTGTTTTTAGTTTTATCTAATTGACCTATTTGAAGTCAACTTCTTTAGACGCATGAGGGTAAAATGTTTATCAAATCAAATCAAAATATCTTTATTGAAGGCCTATTACAACACATACTGCTCCCTTTCGGAGGAGGAGGTGGGCGGCAGGAGGAGTCTTTACGAACGCCTAAGTCGGTTTCATCCGGGAGCGTCAGGGTCAATGCGCAAGGGAGCCTTTGACACTCCCAATTCAGGGTGAGGAGAGTGTTGCTGGGTTTTAGTGGGAATTCTGGCCTTGCCGGCGAGTCCCACACTCCCTGCCTCGTGACAGGGCTGCGCAAATGCATTTCCCAGCGGAAAAAAGGCCCATTACAATATTTTTGAATCGTCAACTAGATTTTTTTCCACACAATAATTCTAATGTACGTCTGATGATGGTATTAAAGAACGAATTAAAATCTAAATTTGCGAGGGTTCCTTCGCGTCCTGATCTGAGAAGAGCCCACAACAAACTAAGTCGGGTATTTTGTATTTTTTTGTTACCATCATCATTACTATATCATATTGGTAAATATATAAATATTTCAATTCAAATTAGAGCAATTCGTTCACTTCATTGCGTTCATTTATAACAATGTCTCTTGAGATATAACAGTCCATATTTTATTTTGGTTAAATAATCCTTGCGGACAATGCGCTAATTGGGAAGTTATTCAGATGGATACAGTATTAATCCTTATAAAAATAAATAGGGTAATTATCTTAAGTGCTTTGCTATAGTAATCGTGCGAAACCGGGGCGAGTCTTAGTATATATATGTGTATACATTAAACAAATTTCATTTAATAAATTTAAATCTTTTATTAAAGGAAAACTCATTGAGAAATCATTCTATAACTGGACGGACTACTTAGAAGATAAAAAGTGTGGGAGTGAATGAATTGTTAATCGAAATTGAATTAATTTAAAAGATATATTATAATTTAAAAGGTGATGAGAAAAAAAGAGACATTCGATTGAGTTTGTTGTGGGCTCTTCTCAGAACAGGGCGCGGAAGAACCCTCATAATTGATTTGACGGCACTAATACAGTGGTGCGAGTACTCGCCTTGCTGGCAGAGGTCCCGTGTTCGCTTCCCTGTAGGACGAATTTAAGAAATTGTATTTTCTAATTTGTCTGAGTCTAGACTGGTGGGAGGCTTAGGCCGTGGCTAGTTACCACCCTACCAGCAGAAACGTATCGCCAAACAAAGAGATTTGTGTTCCGGTACGATGCTGTGTAGAAACCGTTAGGTATATCGCCTCTTAACACATTAACGTGATTCCATCTTAGACTGTATCATCACTTACCATCAGGTGAGATTACAGTCAAGCACCAAACTATCAGCAATATATTAAAGAAAAATTAAATTCTAAGTCATATTTAATATCATCATCAGTCGTACATTAAAATATTATATAGAAAAAACTATATAAGACTATTCAAAAGTGCAGTAGAAACCTCCTTGAATAAAAAATTTGAAATATATATAAATATCTCTTTTATATGTCCTCGACTGTGTACGCGTATCAAAAAAATATTTAGTGTCCCTTTTTGTAAGACTAATTATGCTAAAAACTCATTTATTATACGTTCTTGTGAAATATTCAATAACCTAAGTGATATAGACATATTTAATGATGGAAAGTCCACAATCAAAAGAAATATTAAATCTTACCTGTTAAGTAAAAAGTAAAAAAAAAGAAAAAAAATGTTGAGATAAGTACACAATAACACTATGTTTTAGTTGTTAGTGGAAACTTTACTGATGTATGTGTTAGTTTTAAGTGAATGCCTATGTTAGTCTTTAAGTAAATTGTTTGTTTCCCAAATAAAAATAAATAAAAAAAGGAAATAATGTTAAGATAGTTATACACTACTCACTCATTAATTATAAGTTTATCAAACTCATCGCAGATGACTTCAAATTTAGCAATGTGAATCCTTACGCAATATGTGATCTGGGCCTCTAGACAAGTTACTTTCGAAGATTGCTAACGCTCAAAAAATGTATGGGAATGACATTTCTTATCGAAACTAATTGTCGAAATTGAATTAAACGTCATTCCCATACATTTTTTGAGCGTAAGCAATCTTCGAAAGTAACTTGTCTACGGGCCCTGATGACATTACGAGACACAAGTAGTAATAAGTAAAAGATAAATTGTTGTGTTTACACCCATGAAGCAACTAAAATAAGTCCGTATGGCAGTTTGTACGACTTCACAATATAAATTTTCATATACAAATATAACCAAGGGATTTAATATTTCAGTAAACTTATGAATACACTTTTTGTGAGTTTCAGGTATATCGATCGATACAAGGTGAGCAAGGGTATTAAATGGGGGTTGAAAATATAAGGCTATGTGAACTTTGCCCTTTGCACTTTGTAACAATTATGCTGATGCTTTCAAAGGGCAAAGGCCAGACAGAGTTATTTTAGCCAGTTTCGTAATAGGATCCCTGAAATAGCTTCATAATTCTTTTTCTGGAATATAATGACTTAAGGATTTTGACGGTCTCGTTGGTGCAGTGGTACGACTACTCGCTTTGGTGAAATATCGATATATTTCATCCGATGTACCAAATGTCGTGTCAATCATGTTTTTCTTTATGTCTACTTTATTTCTTTAAATCTGCAAAGTGGCATTAACAATTTAACTATAGTGGCTAGCTCAGTTCCATCTGAACGACTATTCTCAAAAGCCGGACAGGTTCTTACACAGTAGCAGATTGTAAGCCAAAAGGGTAAATAGGTTTAGAGAAGAAATACTGGTATTTATAAATCTTTCATATTAGTATGGCAAAAAAGAAAAAGCTGCTGTTCTTTACGCGCAGATGCTAAACATGGCTTTTGGGTCGTATGGCCTTGGAATCTTTTTCGTATAAATAAACTAATTTGTTTTTTTCTCTCTTAAGTGTGTTAACCTAATCCCTATTTAATATTATAAACTAGTTAAATATAAGTAATTACTTATGATATTTATAAAATATCGATATATTTGTTCGATATAACACTACGATATATTATATCGAAAAAATCGATATTTTTTTACATGAACATCCCTACGCCAAATAAAGATTGTGTTCTGGTATGATACTGTGTAAATGCCATTAGAGGTAAATTATCTCTTACCAGGTTAGCGCGCTACTATCAGACGGCCTCTCTGGCGCAGTGATGCGAGTACTCGCATTACTCGCAGAGGTCCCGGGTTCGATCCCGGGTAGGGCGAAAAATATATTTTCTAATTTGTCTGAGTCTGGACTGGTGGGAGGTTTCTGCCGTAGCTAGTTACCACCCCACCATCAAACACCTACTGTCAAACAAAGAGACTTGTTTTCCCGTACAATGCTGTGTATAAACCATAAAAATATATTGTATTAAATTCTGTTACATAATTTTAATTTTAATTCGTCTTATACAAAAGTATTTTGTTGTATTTTGTTCTTAGTAAAATATGGCTAAGTAAATTAAACACCCGACAGACATTTATATACGAATTTATATATTGAAACATTTATATATTATACATACGAATCTCCCATAACGACTCACGAAGGTTTTCCTTCACCATGTCTTAAGAAGTTCACTTCAAAAAAAAAATAATACGTCTTATAGTATAAGCAAGTTTATACTTTGATGCAGTATAGGAAAGATAGCGATTCACTTTATTCTAATAATAAAAAGATTATATCGATACACAAAACATGTAATTCCTTTGAGGGATTTAAAATGTCTACCATAACTTTTTTCTATAAACAAACAGAATTCTATTCAATATATGTATTACATGAATTCTAAAAGGATTATACTATTTTAGATACAATTGGAAAAATAAATCAAAGACCTCCTCTTTTCAACATAAAGGGCAAACCCAATGTCAATAGATTACGATGAAAATTCTATGTTAATACATTAAAAATACTTTTATTAACCCCACAAAGTAAATAATGGTACCGTCTAAGATGGTAACTTTACGCTGATATTTCAAACGTCACATTTCTAAGCCGATAAATTAACAACACCGCAAAGTAACTTAATTTTAAAAAAATGTGGCAAACATTATTTTTCCTCAGAACGAAAGTTTAAGTGTTCTTACATTTACATAATTATTCAACGCCGCTTATAAGCTGTATGACCTTTTAATTTGCATATAAAACTAACCTGAAAGTTTGTTTATGTTTCATACAGTTTTGTAACTATAATATTATATACTTTTTATATATAACGAACATATTAAAGTGCTAAAATATCCTTAAATAAACTAATTGTGCAAGCTGTAATGTAAAATTTAATACTATAGATAATTTCGTTCAACAATTTCATTTTCTCTGATATTTTTAATTTAAGTTTGTTTTAGAAACTGATCGCCTGTTTGTTTTTCTGTTAAGCCTATTCATCTGGTACAAGTGGCTTTTTAAATTCAATAAAACAATGTATGTTTTGCATGCCATTATATAAAAAAAATCAAACACAGAGAGAGGGACAATTATTCCTATTCTCTTAATGGCGAATTTCTAGTCAT
Source organism: Elymnias hypermnestra (assembly GCA_015832385.1). Classification (NCBI taxonomy): domain Eukaryota; kingdom Metazoa; phylum Arthropoda; class Insecta; order Lepidoptera; family Nymphalidae; genus Elymnias; species Elymnias hypermnestra. Next base: position 5,104,164 of record JACTOM010000939.1, read on the forward strand.
TGCAGATCAAAAATATAAAGTACTACGTGACTACCTGTTTTTTTCAATCCAGAATCTTTAAATATGTTTTCGAAAATCTCGTCAAATTTAGATAGAATTATTCGTAAGACACTCATTGTTGTCTGATGCTAAGTAACAAGTTTGTTTACTGAGTTAAAACGAAGCATATTGTCTCGATCACAAAATGTGATTATAGCAAGTTGCTTGATTTATTGAAGTCCTTTCGGTTATATCGAGGTACATCTGTGAGTAGGTCGTAAAGTATTTTCCATCATTTTTCAATATACTCATAATCTTTATACTAAGTTACATCAGTTAATTATAACTTTTTTAATTACCTGGCCATTGCATCATAAAAAGAGATAACTGGGTTTTCACGTCGTACAGAAAAAGCGACTGATGACTATAGAAGTTGAATTTCATTATGAAAAAGATGATCTACATTTTATAAATAATTTTTACAAAATATATGTATATGTCGGAGACAAATAGTTTGCGGAAAGCCGGCGCTATCTATCTATCGGCGCTGGAAAGAGTCAATGTCACAAGCCGGCGTGCGTGCTCTATAGTTTTTGGAGTGACCGCCCGCCGGTGTGGTTGGCTGTTGAAACTGTCGCGTTCCTAGCCATTATGTGTTTATGTAAATTGACAACGAGAACATTAAGTGAATGAATATTATAATCTGAATTAATTAATAAAGTGTTTGATTGCATCAACATTACCCACCAAAGCCCACAGTTTGGAGATTAAATTACGGAAACCATTAATGACGACGCCGGAGAGCCCTATCTCTATGCTATATGCTTCTTCTCTCGAATAACACTATTCTTTATCGTTGACAGGTTGGCTCTTGTTTGTGATCATACCTGATGGTAAATGATGATACAGTCTAAGATGGAAGCGCGCTACTCTAGAACGGTCGCCTTGGTCTTCCCCTATCAACTTCTACATAAATCCTTTTTTGTCAGTCTCCGTTACTTCATTCTCTCTACATGCCGAAACCATCTAAGCATACCTTTCTCAATTTTAGTCACTACGTCTTCTTTTATAACTAAACGTTCTCTTATCACTCTATTTCTTACTTTGTCACTCAGTTGCAATCCACTCATACTGCTAAACTCTCTCATCTCTGCAGCGTTTATTTTACTTTCATGATTCTTCTGCCATATCCAATTTTCACTACCATAGATAAGTGTTGGCACCAACGCTCTTGCATGCACAGCCAGTCTGGCCTTTTGAGATAACATCTGGATATTCATACGGTGTCTAGAACACCATTTACCATTTTCCCTGCATTCACTGTCCTTTCACTTTCATATTCATTTGTGCCATATTTTGTAAATTTAGATCCCAAATATAGAAATTCTTTCACCTCTTCCACTTGTTCCCCACCTATATTGCAATTTTCATCAATTCATCTGTTTCAAAAAATGTTTTAATATGATAAAAAAATCATTGAATTGGTTATACCATTGTTACCTTTACGTATACGTTGCTATAACAAAGTTCCAGAAGAAGTTAAATTTATATCTTTATAAAAAGAAAACTAATTGAGAAATCATTCTATAATTTGAAAGAGTACTTAGAAGATAAAAAAGCGTGGGAGTGATTGAACTGCACTAATAGATTTAGAATAGATCAAATAGATATATATTGTAATGGTGTTTAGAAAAAAAACCTACACACGACTGAGTTTATTGTGGGCTCTTCTCAGAACAGGACGTTAAGGTCCGCTCGTAACTTTAGAATGTAATCGTATGTATATATAACAAAACTATATTTGACGATTCCAAAGTGCTGTAAAGGCCTGCATGAATAAATATATTTTAACTTTGATTTGTCTATTATAAGATCGACCCAAGGTACCATCATCATCTAGTGCCTTCTTCAAAATGAAGTTTGGCGGCCAGTATGCGGAAAACTCTTCTGTCCTGGGCAACTCTTTTTAATTGTGCGTAGATATGACTGGTCCACTCACGTATATCGGTCATCCTGCCCTCAAGGATCAACCGTGAGTACTCAAATAGGGATCCTCTTTGAAGATGTCGGAAAAAAGCCACCTTTCTCAAGCCAAGGTACCGTTTAACGAATAAAACCTAAACGCTCGAGCGATTAAGAATATCACGATGAATAAAGTTTCGCATGTAAAAAAAGCAAATATATAACGAGCGATACTGACGTAACTTAGCACATGCAAAATCAACGCTGTAACCGGTCTCCTGTACCGAATTACTATAAAAAAAACGCAAGCACATGCGGACAAAACATGAATTTAGAATTTGGAGGACGCGTTGTTATTTGTACTATGATTCAGTGCTGTTGTCAAGCGTACTGTTTTGATGAATTGATATACAGGGAAAATGACTACGATACACTAATTAACCAAAGTGAGATTAAAAAAATGGTCCTTGCTAGATGCGATACTGAGACAACGATATTTTGTATGGATAAGTAACATGATTTTGTAAATGCATCATAGACCAGGATGCAAAGAAACCACAGTAAGCTTAGATTTTATGTCATTTTTCAATATAAATTAGTAGAAAACTTGTATTCACATAAAAATATTGACTCCTAATCTAAAAAGGAAGAGATGTAATATTGACAGTTTGGAGATTGATTTAATTTGTTTTTTATATAATTTCAACGATTCAGGGACTTTATCAACTAGTTTTAAACTAATTTCATTACGAAATTAGATAATATTATACCACTAATTCTGATTGTAATGATTGAATCCTAAAGAAGTCAAATAGACATGCTTTTTCATAAGCATTCACATTTGTGATATTTGTTATGCTTCTATAGTAATATAACAACTATTACTATAGAATCATAACAAATAACATAAAGGGTAACTGTATACGTTTCTATAATAAACTCCCACAAAACGTTCTAAAGATGTCAATTAATAAATTCAAAGTCTTTGTTAAAAGAAAGTTGATAGAAAAATCGTATTACTCGTATAAGTTGCAAGATTACCTACACGATAGAAACGCCTGAGAGTGAACGAATTGCTCTAATTTTAATTAAAGTATAGTAAACTAATATGATATTGTAATCATGATGGTAACAAAAAAAAATACTCGACTGAGTATGTTGTGAAACCCTCGTAACTTTAGATTTTAAACGGTTCTTGAGTATCATCATCAGACTTATATTAGAATCAGAGTGTGGAAAAAAAATATAATTTGACGATTCAAAAGTGCTGTAATATGCCTACTTGAATTAAAAAAAAAAATTACGTATTTCATGTTATCAAAAAAGTCGTGTTTTATACTTCCTTTCAAATCAAAACCTAAAGAGCCTAAAAGTGGTTGAATATTTGTACGAGGACATTTATTTGTCAAACACAACTAAGTTATACTTGCAGACGTTGACAACTTTTGTACCAAAATTTCTAAGCAGTTAACTATAAGACATACTATTGTTATAATCCTTTACGTTCCACATACTTTACACTTTTAAACTGCCGTTAACTAAAACGAGATAATTACGTAAAAATCTCGATTTATTAGATTAACCGCATCGAACATAAAAACATCACTGATCACGCAATGTTACAGATATTAACATAGTTTTCGATTTCATAATAACCAAAACCATTTTTGTACTAAATCGGTCAATAGCTGATGATTGGATACGATTATGTAATAAATAACATTTGCCCTAACAGTATAGTCTTCCAGTAAAGAAAACTCTTCTAATCTTGCATCAAAAATGTTTTCATTATATACAATAATAGTTTTCTGTTTATGATTTTTTTGCGATGAGATCTTTGATCTCAATCACTTCATATTTTAACTGGATTTGAAAAGCTTGTTCCTATTTACTATATGTATCCAATTAATGTATTTAAAATTTCCATTTCACCATGAGTTTAAAACGAAAACATGTTTTTTTTTTGTCATTTAATCTATAAAATATTTTTTTAATCGAACTACCTACTACGGTTTGTTAAAATAAGCCCGAAGAACCAAAGACCTGTTTGGACTGAACGCAGTCTCAATGCCTTACGACAGAAAATTTTGAGAAAATGTCGCATTTCTCTACATTTCCGATATCGTTTTCAAAACATGGTGTAAATGGTGGTACAATAAAGCGGTCCGACAATAAGTTCCGAGTTACTCCGCGAGTAACAACATTTGTAGTCCGTGAATACGTCTTGTAACGGGGACTTCCCCCTCCGGCGTGCGCTATGTTTTACAGTCCTTACTTACCGTAATAAATTCTTTGATCCTTTCGCTATTAAGTGGTGTAAATGAATTTCGGATGCAGGTGATAGATATGTAGCTACAACGCCAAATTCTATCTCCCGATTTTGATATCGTTCGTTCTTTTGACTTGACGTAATCACGTCTAATGGTAGCGTTGTAAGCCGGAGTTTGTAAGTTTCGTACTAAATGGAGTGTGGCGGTGTTATGGATACGGCCGTTTGTTGTACGTGAATACGTTTCGTAACCGGGGCATCCCCGTTACAGTCCTTAATAAATGCTTTGATCCTTTAGCTATCCACTAGTGTACTTCAAGATGGAGGTGATTGATATGTAGCTATATTCACGTCAAAATGGCACCGTTGTAACCCGGAGATTGTAAGTTGAAGGCTTTCATCTAGTTAATGGGCTTTCATAGACACTGCCATCAATGAAAACTCTCATATAACGGATAATGGTTTTCTATTTTCTACTATGCTTTTATTAGAAGCAACGAAAATTGAAAAATAAATGAGGTACGGCGTTAATAACAGAAAGGAAATTAGGTATACGCCGGTGACATCCACGAGACGAGTAATCGTATCAAAAGTAAAGATAAACTGAATATTGCTTATACAAGTTATAAATAATCGATATATTCGTATTAACGCCACCGCAGCTACTGACATGGATGATTATTAGGGTTAGGTTAGTATTTTCCTGCGGTTGCGTTTCCCTGGAACAAAAAAGGCACAAAATCTAATCTCAACTAAACTAACTAAAAAAAAAAATTACGATTTCTACAGCAGGTAAACTTTTTGCTGTGGTGACGCCAAAAAAACTAATCTAACCTTCCAGAATTACGATTTTTAAGGTTAGGTTAGTTTGTTTTGCTGTGATATCCTTACCCAGGGAACCAAAAAGGCAAAAAAATCTTATCTAATCTAAACTAATCTTAAAAATTGATTGTTTTTTTGCTGCAGTGGCGTAACTCAGCGACAAAAAACGCTAAAAAAATCTTAACTAATCTTGTAAAATTACGATTTAACATAAGGATAGTTTTTTTTGTTGCAGTGGCGATTCCCAGCGATACAAAAAAGCTAACCTAACCTAAAAAAAATTAAATCAAACTAGAAATATCTAACCTAACCTTAAAAAAATAAGATTTTATAAGTGGGGTTAATTTTTTTGCTGCGGTGGCGTTTCCCAGAGACAAAGGAAAAAAACTAACCTTCTTATCAAATCTAAACAAACCATAAAAATCACGTTTCCTAGCGACAAAATAGCCTACAAAAACTAACCCAACCATAAAAATTGTCATGTCTATAGCTGCGATGGCGTTAATACGTAAGTACCAAAAAATCGATCAGTAATAAAATAAAATGTTTTCAGAAAGAATTCATATTATAGTTTTCAAGTGCGCCTTATCATCAGATACGTTTTTACGAGTACAATAGATTGAATATTATGATTCGTACTACGTACGCATATTAGTTAGTTACTTTTAATACAAAAAAGAAACTTATAATATCACATTTTAGAGTGAAAAAGAGTTAGAAATCATTTGTCGGGCCGAAGATACGCTTTTTAATAAGATACCGGCAATCAATTTAAGATTTGCCTTTATAATTTTAAGAAATATGTCAATAACATCTTTTTACAGAAGCACATTGCTTATAATTAATAAAAATTTCAAGTCGCCCTCCAAATATCGTGATGATTCGATTGATACCTGAATATCTCTTATAAACATACAAGCTGAACCCGCGACTGCGTCTGCGTTGAATGTTTTTTCATTGGTTTGAATAGGTAGCATTTTCATTAATTTGGACAAGTTGCTTTACAAATAAATAACATACGTATAAATACTTCGATGTGTTATTTGTTGTGTGTTACTGAAAAAAGCTTATATTCCGTTTTCAGGCTCTAGATTATCGGTGAACCAAATTTCAATCAATTTCGTAAAATCCGTTCTTAGCTGACCTCTACTCGGCAAAAGGAATATTTCTACCAAATTTCAAGTCTCCACGCATTATGGTTCCAGAGATATCGTGATGAGTCAATAAGCACCTGGATATCTCTTTAATATATATAGATTAAAAAAGTTAAAAGTGCGTACGTACAAAGTACATTGTCATTAAAATATTAAGTGTCGACAATTAATACAAATAATTTATTAAAATCTCAAATGACGAATTGGAAATAAAAATGCCCCGTGGTTTTAATCAATATCGGATATTATTAATTAAATTTTGGTTTGAATTTAAAATATAGAACAGAGAATTTATGAAGTGTTTTTATTTTATATTTTAGGAAAAATAGTATATTAAATGACTAGTGGCAAATTATAATGCCCCATGTTATATATATATTAAAAATACCTAACCTTCAAAATCCGCACATCTTCGTGACGCTAATCTCACGTTTCATCCGTAAAAAATTACCCTCATGCGCCTAAAGAAGTTTCACTTCACAAAAAGAACTTAAAATATGTTATTGAAGCTCGCACATGAAATGTATTGTATTTTTAATTTCTAAGGAAATAATTTTATTTCTTGTGAGAGTTATGATCGTTTAGACTGGATAAGTGCTTATTCAGCCACGACATCGGGACTCAGTGAGACCGCGGGTAACAGCTAGGCAACAAGGGAGTGGGCAAATAGTGGCTACCTGTCAACAAAAGCAAAATGGCTGTCGACCATCATTTTCAATTCGCATTTAACGGGAAGCGTCTAAAAACATTTTTTTATCTGTGGGCGGAGGTTCGGGGATGTTGGGGACGGTCGATATATTTGATTCCGCCCACTCCCCCACCCCTACCTCCCCTGACCTACATAGGGGATGGGAATACGCAAGCGTAATACGCACACAGTTACAAAGATTATGATGGGTCGAATGAGTTATAGTCCGGGTAAGGGGTTAATCCGTGTAAATACTATTCCAAACAGTCATTATCTTCGAAAACGATAACTACTGGATATCTATAACATTGCTTTGAAGGAATAGTGACACAATTCAAAATATATTTTATGCAATTGGCATGCGTTTGGCTGCAATCACATCTAGTGTTGTGTTGATGCAGCTCAGTGTGTACTTAGGTTTTTTTTTCGCTGGGAAATGCGTTTATGCACAAACCCCGACCCGGTCAGGAGTGTGGCATTTGGCGAACCAGATGGCCTCGCAACATCAACTAAAACCCAGCGGAACCCTTTTCCTCCATGAATGAGGCACCAGGAGTTCAAGGAAGGTGTTTTTTCATTCTGACTTTAAAATACTCGGATTATAGAATACAGAAGCTGGAATTCCACTCCTTCGCGGACTCGAGTGACGTCCTCTATCTTAATTCGATATTAAAATGGCGATGGTGGAACTAGATCATATAGTTCCTGCGCACACTTTCCAGCGTATATTCTGTCTTGGCGATTTATCGAATCCACCGCATCAAGCTGATACTTGGTTACTGAAGAATGCACGATCAGACTCGAGATGACTCGCACCTTGAGATAATTTTAGTAGTTCGGTATGTCCTTTAAACACAATAGTAAGATTTACGAAAATCCATCTACATTTGAGAAAAATAATCAAGATTCTGTGCACATTTAACAAATAAGTTATTTTTTCAAAAATCTTTCCGCAAATTATGCAAAAAATGCCAATGCCAATGCCAATGGTTAGGACACCAAGCCTTTTAGCCGCAGTTTGTGCTTTGGACTCGGTGCACGGCCAAAATTACTTTTATTGTAAAATTATATAGTAGTATCTTTCAATCAACCAATAGTCACGTGGCTCGTTTAAAACATAAACTTGTGACATCAGAATATATAGAATATTCTAGATTCTGTTGTCTCGCTCCGCTACCAGAGTTTCAGGTTTCTATTCTCTTTATCCTTATCCCCTGGCATATTTCCTATTTGCAGTCAACAACACTCCTGACACAATTGCGTCACTCTTGACAATTTTGCGTCATTTCTCTAGTTAGACATTAAAACCATCGAGAGTCATGACGGCAATATGACGATGCAAAAACCATTGAGAGGTAAATTACCTCATTAGCTTTAACATCTTAGACTGTATCACCACTAGTTCAGAGGAAATGTTCCTTTTAGAAAGCTCTAAAAAATAGTCACGGATACCATATGTATGTTTTAAAGTTAATTCATTATAATCTTTTTTTGGTATAATCAATTTTGTTTTAAAGATCGGACGAAGTTGGGCATATAAACAAGTTCAAAAATAAAGGTTCTTGGTGTCATAAGCCTTTATCACTAGTCAATTTTGGCGTACCAACCAATTGATGTATATTCTTACAAAGTAAAGCAACCTTGAAACGGAATCTTTCATAATGCCTATACAGGTGTTACATTACGACCTTCGTAAATACAACCACTTCCGTATATCATATGTTATTATCTGTTAACGACATATTCAATAATTGATAAATGTGTAAATGGTCATTTATAATAATATATATCGTTTAAAATACCACTCATTTATAGTTTCGAGCACATCCCGCATATCTTTTTTCAATGCCTGCCCAAAAAACTACTTTTTAATTCATCCTCTCAGATTGGATTACATTTTTTAAAAGTTTTAGTGGTTCAATAAGAAATACAGGTTTCAAGGGATTTAGTCTGAGATATATTTAACTGCTTAATATGAAATGAGAAGCTTTAAGCATCAACTTTTTAAAAGTTGAAAAACATATCAACAGCCTATTCTTATGCCTCATCAATACTGAAGTTTGGCTAATGTCTTATCATATGAAGATTTAATTTTATTAGGAATTATGATACTACTAGTGAAATCTAGTTTACTGAAGCACAGTCTGATATCACTTAAAATTGTAGTACCTTTCTTGTAGTATGAAAGTTAAATAAAAACGGCTACCTTTGATTACGAAATTGCAGGACAAATTTAGAAAAATGTATAGACTATAGTTAGTTTGTTATGAATACAGGGACTCACAAGTTGAAGATCATCAACTGGTCACAAATTAGCTACAACTGGTTACTGCGATCTTGACCTTGTAATTTGAAAAGATTTGATTGGTTAGGAGGCGGGGCAAAGCGAGCCAACAATGATGACTCACTGCATTCTTAACGCAAACAAACTGTAGGCTAGTTACCATCCTACTAACAAAGACTCGCCGTCAATTTGCATTCCGATACCAATGCTGTGTCGAAGCCATTAAAATGTTAGATCTTCTTACCAGTTCAGCGCATCTAGGACTACCATCACTAGCTATCAGGTGAAATTACAGTCGAGATGAATTATCAGCAATAAAAAAGATATGGCTGGTCCGTATTAAGATATACAAAAGCACAAACTGGTTTAGGAGAGCAGTTCAGTTGGTCAAATTGTTAACAACTTTAAAATCTGGTTATTTTTTGTATAACCTCTCTTAATAGCGACCAGCGATATAAAAATAAAAATCGCAAAGACACTCCTTCAGCTGTAGGGTAAACCACCCACTGGGAAAAGTCGAGACGCACAGTACATATCGACCTTGTAAAGCAAACACATAAAATATAGTCAATAAAGTCAATCTGTTAGCAACAAAGTATGAATATAGCCTTCAAAAATGATTATTCGAGAAAAGCGGAAGTAATCATTTTCCATCATTAATTTTGTTACCGTGTTTGCTCTCCATCTATATTATTATTAAACACTTGAATAATCATCCATAGCCGCAAATTCTTTGACGATTTTAATGGCAGTGCTCATAGGATATAAGCAATTATGAGTAACAGAATCAGTCTGTAGTTTTTGCTCATTCAATTTCGAACCGGTTAGTTGGCATGGAACGCTTGTAACAAGGCTTCTGTAATAACAATTTAATAATCTCCAGCAATGCCAAGTCAATATAGAAAAAGTCTATTCAGTGAAATAGTGTTGCCAGCCTTCAGGGGGCAACCGGGGCGAATTTTAAAATGGTCGTAATAAATTTTCATATATCCATATACACGAGATTTAAAAAAATATAGCACAATAATTACATAAAGATACCTGACTTGATTACCTATGATTTTATGCCTTTAATATATGTATTTAATAGGGACAAGGAAACAGAAACATCGACATGGCGGCTAAAATTAATTGACTCATATTCAATAAATGAATGCTGTTGATTTAGTTTTATTGATCTCTGCACTTAGACCTTCGTAATAAAAATTAATATATTATATGTATACTGTTGTAGGTCATGACTAGAAAAAGAGTTTGTAAGAGTAGCGTCTTTGTACTGAGCCATTAAAATGTCCAACGTCAAATAAAAACTATATCGACTGCAAATAATTAAATAAATTATACACAAAGTATACATACATTATATACATCAATGTATAAAGAAATATAATTTTTAAAAATCTAAAATTATTTTATTCTGTCATCTGAGAACTTTGTAGTTAGTCTATGATTAGCTCCTCCCAACCTCAGCTTCGGTGTGTGTGTGTGTGTGTGGAGGGGGGGGGGGGACAACGATGGCGTGATGATACAATCAAGCATGATAGTTATTTTTATTTATTCATAATTAATTACCATATCGAAGACACTATACCTATTATTATTATATATATTTATCCTTATATCTGTGTATTTTTATTTATTATATAAATTTTTTCACCGATATATGTCACCACGCTCTAACCCTTTCACTTATCAGTAATCTCTCTAACCCAAAGGTTGCCTGGAAGAGATCGCTAGATAGCGATAAGGCCGCCTTATTGTACTAATCTTTTTGTATTTACTTTTTTTTAATGTTATTTTGTGGTGTACAATAAAAGTGTTCTCTCATATTGTTACAGGTATATTACAGAGTATGCGAAGTCACGGTCCTAATCTTGTTACTAATATACATGATTATTTTCAAATTAATATTTCAATTTGAAAAAGCTTTATATATCTTTTCCATCCATACAAGCTTGTCCGAAATTGAGATATTATTAATCTATTAAGAAACCTTTTAATGATTTAGTTTTATTATCTATGAGTTAATTTGTACTCGCGCAAAGAACAAGTCATGAAGAAATTGTTTTTTATCATATTATAACACCACGTGTCATACAAAGTGCTACATACTCAATAAAAACGATTATTCCGTCTCATGAATCACTTCCAATTCAATGCGAATTAAATTTGTATACATTTCTATTTATTACTTAATCTTCAAGCCCTGAAACCTTGAACTACAATGACATTTGCCATAAACCGCTGTTTGTTAGGTTATTCTATTAACGTATTTATCTTTAATTCTATTACCAGTGTACCTAGTTAGCTATTACGGTATATAAAAAATACCCAAGCAACAACAAAATTATGCGCAGCTGTTAGTCAGGGTCGATTTTAATAACTTACGTAACATCCTACCTTTGTTTCGGAGGCTTAGGTCTTGCTAGTGAATTTAGGCAGTCGTTCTGAAAATTATATATCGGTGTTTGTTTAGACGATTAGCAATTTAGCGCTCGCGGTGACGTGAGACACGTAAGATCGGCGCAAGGTGAGGCAGCCTGTCTTCCATACGTCCGTGTATAATATATACTATACAATTATATCGGTCAATATAAACATTACAAAACCAGAAGCGTCTTTGTTCGTTAATCGATCCGCGCTTAATCCGCGATGGCCGATACTCGCCTACCTATAAATATTATATTGATTACAAACAATGCTTGAGCGAATATTCGACTAGGAACATATCCGGGCTGTTTTACTTAGGATTTATAGTAAAAGTTACCTTCGGGTGTCGTGTTGGGGTGGTGGTTTGAGCACTCGCGGCGTAAATTGCGCATTTAGCCCTGTAAGCTGGTAGGAAATATTTCGAGAAAGAGGGCACGCAAGACTTGCCGAGGCGGCGGCGCGCGGCAGAATCGCGCGGCCTCGACCTTGGCCGTCAAACCGGCGCATGCGCCCCGCGCCGCCCCCCGTCGCTCCTCCGGCAATTATGTCATTATGTTCGCTGCTGTTGTGTTGCCAAACAGAGACGCGCTCCGCTGGACGCTGGATAGATTCCTAACAATATATTTCGTAACATTTATGCATGTAGTGGAGTAAAATTTAACCCTCTAACATTTCACTAGCAACACATCCATTACGATTTCATTACCCTCGCTCATTAATATTCAACTTTAAACAACCTTGACAAGCTGGCGTTTATAGATTTTCCCCTAATCTACGATAGATTCGTTAGTTTCACTTGATAGATACTTTATTGCACATAATATAAAAAATTACAATAACTTCTTATAAAACTTAGTTAATGGACAGATTAAGGCAGGCCTTGTGCATAGATAAATAGGTCATATCAGAAGTGAAACTTCTTTGGCAAACTAATTTTTAAGTCTTGTTTATATTTATACAAATAAAACTTTAGATTTCCAAGACCTAAGCGTGAGGGGAAAAAGGAAGATATATCCTATCGTCCGTTCCTCCCACCAAAGATTGTCTGGAAGTGATCGCTCTTAGTGATAAGACCGCCTTTGTTACTTAATTATCTGGTTTTCTTAATATTACATAAGTTGTATTCTCTTTTTCTTGTATGTGTTCAATAAAGTTTTAAATAAAATAAATAATAAAACTAGGTTTGTTAGGAACTTAGTTGTCATTGAAATATTAAAGTGTCGAAAATTAATACAAATAATTTATTGAAATCTCAAATAACGAATTGTAAAATCTAAAAATGTTAGTTTTATAAATGACGACATTTCCATCTCTTACAATCATAATTTTTCGCATTGAAAAGTAGCCTGTAGTCTTTCTCAGACTATCTACTCTCAAGTTATATAAAATATATTCTTAAATCTTTTTTGGGATATTCTGGAAACTGGATTAAAAGTTAATAAACCCGGTGTTACTTGGGAAAACATTATACGTTCGCTCTTCGGATTTACATTTAAATGCATCATCCATGACAATATGGAAATAGATTGGTATGTATGTAAATATATCGCGTCAAGTCAAGGTCTTATACGTAAAGTGTACAGTAGGAAAAATTACATGTGACTTATGTAGGTGTGGTACATCAATAGATTATTAATATTATGCTAGATTTTCCTCTTTGACTCTTAAAGATTTCATACTATTAACTAGGTCCGATAAATATCGAGAGTTACCTTTATAATAGGGCTACCATGTTTTATTTTATTTCCGGAATTACATTTTTTTAACAGATAAGTATGTCGATGCCCGGTTTATCTAATTAATAATTAGACAATTCAAAACAATTCTATTGATAAGAAAAACAAGTCTTTTCGATTATAACTGCTATATATTTCCTTTCACAAAAGTCACTACTAATATTACAAATGCTAAAGTCTGTCTGTCGCGCTTACACGCCAAAACAATCTAGCAAGTCGGAGAAAGGACATTGGCTACTTTTTAATGCTTTATTCGATATAGAAGCTTGAAATATTTTTTAGGTTGTTGTTTCGATAAAAATATGTTTAACATTCAAGGTTTTTAAAAGTTTTACATTCAAGGGTGTAAAATAACAATCCTTACTAATATTTTAAGAGAGAACGGTTCATTAAAGTATGTATACGTATGTGTCTTATTTGTAAAATAATTGGTCTAAATTATTAAAAACATTACCCAAAACCACTATTCCATGAAGACCAAGTCGAATATCACCTCGAATTAATACAGTGATAACCGTTTACCAACAATACAACTAATTTCTCAAAACGAAACATGCTTCTCTTTATATTAATTTCGTCAGAACATTACAGGATGTTCCCAATTTTGCTTAATTTAGTTAAGCAGGAGTAACGTGAATATTTTTTGAAGTTATACTTCTTTTGGCGCGTTAAGTAAAAATGGTTAGAGTAAGTTTGCTACGATGCGCGCGCACACCGTCACGAAAAACCGACACCCTGAAACAGAAAACAAATTATAAACTATTTATATCCAACGAAAGTTAGGTTACTTTTAGCTATTGTTAGTGTCGTTTTTTCTACAAACGTAGTATGAGGCGAAAGATAAATTAAATAAAAAAGTTATCTTGTTACGCCATAGAAGTATAACTTCTGACGATTGTATATAAGTACACACACATTTTTTAAATTCTATTATTAAATCTCTTTATTTTCTTTAAAAATACATTTTAATTAAATTAAGCCCATTTCGGATTTTAATTGCCGTACCTAAAGTTAAATTGCTACAAAGAAAAAAGGTAAGTAGCAGCCCATTAAAGTCCCACAGCTGGGCACAGGTCCCCTCACCTGTGGTTTTGGAATTAGTTTTTAGGGCATAGACATAAATGTAGTGGCCATTGCTGCATTGCGGGTTTGCACATACGATTGTATTGCAGATTTGTTCACGGAATATAAAGATTTCCTTGTGATGTTTTCCTTCAGCCAAGACAATGCTGAACTTTAAACTATATCCGTTTTGGTGGCAATAAACAAAATAAATTAAAAGTTCTGGCGTACAAAGTACAATTGGCGTACAGTTGGCGTACAATGTCAGAAGTGAAATTTCTTTGGCAAACTAATTTTTAAGTCTTGTTTAAATTTACACGTATCGAAAACTTTAGATTTACGAGATTCGAGATAAAGGGAGCGAAGAAGGAAGATAGGTGTAAGTCTCATTGAAATGTTAAAAGTGTCGAAAATTAATTAAAATAATTTATTGAAATCTCAAATAACTAATTTTAAACAAAAATGCAACGTGTTTTATATCAATATTAGATATTATTAATAAAATTTTGTTAAAAAGAGATTTTATGAAAAATAGTATATTAAATTATTAAATGACGAGTGGCATTTGCCACGTTATTTGTAAATATTAAAAAGTACAATGTCACATGTTATTTGTAAATATTAACACTACCCAACGTTCAAACGAATTAGCATAAAAATCTGCACATCTTGGTGACGCCAATCACGCGTTTCATTCTTAAAAATTTTACCTTCATGCGCCTACAGAAGTTTCCTTTCAACAAGTAACTTAATCGTACGCACGGTTACTGGTTTATTCCATATGAAATAAGTTATAAAATTTCCTATTGCTTTAAAAATTATACGAAACTTTCCGTGCCTCTACTTGAATTATGGCTGTATAACGAAAATAATTTGTGCTGCAATTGTCGAATATGATTGTTGGTGACATCTATTCAAAAAGCATTGAATCGTGTTTGTAGGATCAGTGGCGTCATCTGTCTTAAAACGTTGTATATAAATGTAGTAGTCAGTGTTTTGCATATTAGTACATACGTAACTACCTAGATGGTGCTGTAAAATATTTCATGATGCAAATATAAGTGATAGAAATGACACCATTATATAACACTATATACTAGTGGTCGCAAATGGACCATAATTAATTAAAATTATAAGTTTGAATATCATTAAGGTTCTATTGTCATAGCCTATATCAAAAAATATAATATTAAAACTCAACGAAGTAGTTGCAATAATTTCTTTATATAAAAATGAGTTAATTTCTCTATGTGACTGCATTACACATGCACATCTGGACCAATTCCGATCATTCTCTTGTTGCTCTATTTGTTATAGTTAGGAGAAGGTTCTTGTGAAAGAAAATAATAAATTTACTTAGAACATCAATAAGTTTAAGTAAACTAAACCATTATAGTAACATTTTTAAATTAACCTCCTTATTGTGCTTTTGACAATATAAACTTTTTTAATGTAACCTTATGACGTTTGACATAAATGACAGCGACTGATAGAAGAGTATATTCTAATATATAGTAGTGCGTGTAATATTATTTTAATTGATTTTATGTATTTTAGACATTGTTACGAAGATTACATAAAACTAGAGAATATTTAGGAAAATTATGACGTGAAATTAAGTAGCAATAAATTTTATACTTTTTCAAAGAAATAATTTATATTTTATGTATTAAATATACATGACTCATGCTATAAAACACGCCCGAATTGCGTGTCTTTTTTTTTAATCTTACCTGGCAATTACTAATTTATTTCTTAATTAATTTCATATTGCATCATTTAATAGCAATTTTGCTTTAGCCGCTCACTGTTGTTACGTTCGATGAAAGGGGATGGGGTGTTTATTTAATAACTCGTTTATTTTAAACTATATACGAAAAATAATAATAACCAAAGTTGTTCATAATTAAATACAATATTGGTGTTTTTTTTTCTTTTTTCGATTAAGATCCGAAAGAGGAGGTGAAAAATTTATTTCAAAACCCCTATATTTTCAATTTTACACGAAAAATAATAACCAAAGTCTTTCGTAATTTATTTTCAAGAACAGTACAGTGGTATCTTAAATACCTAGGAACGATGATCCTGCAGTAGTATAAACTGTATTGCAGTGATCAACGTCTTCCCTTATGTAAAACACATAATCCTATAAAAATTTTAACAAATAAATTTGCCATATATGATTGAATTTATATTTATGTATGGGACAGTGTGTGAATGATGTGTAAATATGTATGTGTGCGTGTGTGAGCACGGAAGTATGTGATTGTTATTGTATTTTCAGTCTCTAGAATTTATACATTTATTAATTAATGCCCTCTTTGGATTTAGTATTTAATAAAATAAAATTGTAGTACGTATAAAAGTAATTAATTTTATTGCCTAATGCTTATTTTAGAACTTCACATCTTCGAGCATATAACTTGTATAGTTGGTGGTAAATTGTTTTCAAAATGGCTGCTGCTAGATGTCTTGTCGATAACTTTATCCGAGCTGTTATTTTGTAATTCATCACTTTTTTCTTGCTCTTTATTCGACCTGGAATAAAAAATATGGCAATAAATTTAATAGTAACATCACTTACGAGTATTTCCAATATTACAATAACTAGATGAGATTTTATAACACATAAATGTATACAGGGTCTAATTCTATCCATTGTTTTTTTATATAGCTGGCAGGCAAGGTACTTAAGTGATTACACCTGGTGTTAAGTGATGAAGAGCCAATTTCCCTCTTATGGTTTCTTAAGAAGAATGTAACTGAATCAAGGTTATTTATAATATTTTGTGTTATTTGACGAGACCGCCTTTGAGTACGTTGTTACCGAATTTTCTATTTGTGACGCTGTTATCAGCAGCAAGTAGACTTTATTCTCTCTACCCACTATCTTTACCTATTTTTTTTTTCGTTTTAGACAGTAATGCTCACAATTCAATAGGTTGCCAGTAGCTGGAAATTCAGCATCCCGCGGTACAATAGTATTTAAAAGAGATATAAATTATTGTATGCTTACCTCGGATTAAGACATATACTGAGAATATTTAAAAGGGGAGCTTCAATAAACAAATTTATGAGAAGAGCTGCAACGGTACCTTCGAATATTACTCCTAAGCAAGTCGTCATCTGTAAAAGACGTTTGAAATTATTATCGTGGGTGGTGGGTGATATTTTTGGTCAGAGAATTTGTTACCCATAAAAAGAAGTATTTAATTTTAATGAACAATCATTTGAAATGATATCCAAGATTTGAACTTGCTGCCTGTTCTCAATAGTAAGTATTCTTTAGTAAGTGAAAGGTTTTTAGTTTTTTAACTTATTGTGAAACAAAATGGAACCTAAATCTGTTTTATATTTTTTTAATTAACATAATAATTAAATTAACATTCGTATTACTAGCGCTAAACGATTGTTAACCGATCAGTAAACGTATTATTCTAAATCATTGAATATACGAATCATTTATAGGTATTTAACCATTTATTCATACGAAACCATCAATCCAAAACGAGACCAGCACCACATCCTCAACATATAAAATAATTCCTGTTCGTTAGTTTCGCTAAAACTTGAGATCTTAGGCGAGGCTGAACTGGTTAGGTTAACATTGAATTATTTGTGGAACTCCAGGGAAGGTTTAAAAGGTGAGTAAAAATTACTTGAACTATAGTGAAAAACCAATCTCGCTTTCCCTTTGAAACCAGTTATATCTGTCAAACGTTTGATGTTCATTCCGTCGTTTAGAAATCTATAAGTCGTACAGAAATAAAATTAAACTTAAATGTGAATTTTTTTTTGGTATTGATTGTTAATCAAATTTGATTTGAAAGAATACTTAAGTTTTGTTTTTTTACGTTTGACATTGACAAGTCACAATTTCTGATCGCAACTGTCACTGTTTTACGGACTGTGGCGAGAATCTAGGCGAAAAGGTAGCGTTTATTTGTTAATGTTTTTACTAAAGTTGAAACATTAACAAATAAACGTGCGTTATCAAATACTCTCAATAAAAAACAAAACTAAAATATAAAAATATCTATTAGTAATTATATATATATATATATAGCTACCTCGTTGAATATGTCATGGTGTTGAGGGTTTCGGGTAACGTATACATTTCTTGCTATAAGTGTTGTATGGAAGAGATATAGTCCGTAAGTGAGCCTGCTCAGCGGTACCCAAGGATACCAGCTAAGAAAACCATTCACAATAGCTGAAATATAACAATGACATATTGAAAAAAAAATATTGTGCAAATCACACGTGGTAGAAGTGAAATTTTCAAATGTTTTGGCTTGAAGATAAAAAGGCGATTGTAAAAGTTCAGGAAGATTATAATTGTAGCAATGATTTAATTTGAACTTCCACTATGCCTTGATGAACGTGAGTTGTGATGGTACAAAGCAGAGCACAAAGAGAAACATGAACATAAGAAATACTGTACAATGCTTTCTATCACATATACTCTCACGTTAAATCTTGTGAATTTATGTGTCGAATTTTCATTTCATCGTCTTTTAAATCACAATGATGCTAAAGAAAATTTTCACCTCAAAATATCAAAATCAAAATATTCTTTATTCAAGTAGGCTCAAAATGCACTTTTCAATCGTCAGTAGTCTGTCCGTTGGTAACAAATCTACCACCGGTTCGGAAAGTTGAATCCGCTGGAAAGGAACCGGCAACAAACTCAGCGGTTACTATTTTAAAGATAAATTTGTATTTTACAATGTGTGATATATTGCTTCTGTGAGCATCTGGAATCAAGGTTGAAGATTTGTATCCCTTAAATAATCGTGAACATTATAATATGCCCCCTGTAAGAGGATGTTTTTGACATATTTCCTAAAAGTATTTGGAGGCAAATCTAACACTGATTGCGGTATCTTATTAAAAATGCGTATGCTTAACCCAACAAATAATTTCTGAACCTTCTTCACTCTAAAATATGAAATTACAAGTTTGCTTTTATTTCTTGTATTAAAATTGTGTATTTCACTTTTTTAAATTGTATAAGTGAAAATTGTAAGATATTATTCAATATATTTTCCGACGGTACTGTGAGAATTAATGTTTCTTTGAATTTATCTCTTAAAGAAGCACGAGATCCTAGTTCATATATGGCACGTGATGTTTTTTTTTGTAAAATAAATACAGTTTTAAAGTCCGCCGCCTTACTCTATAAGAGCATGCTGTAAAAATAAGCGAAATACACCGTTTTGGCAGTTTCAACATAAGTGTATTGTCTAACTTTTTCTAGCAACAAAAGCACCGGAACTAAGTTTACTCGCTTGAGTCTTAATAATGTAATAAAAACATTCTGTATTCCTGTTCTAAACTCTATATAAATTAGGTGTTATCCACTACAAGTTTAAAATAAAATATATTTGAACTCGAGTATATATCATAAAAGTATTTTATTAACGATTGAAAATTTTAACAAGATACAGAGTTATTAAATAAGTATGGGAATTTTGAACAACAACCTTAACTTTAGTTAAATACGAATTTCCACCTACCTCCTTTGTAAACATTTGATGTGAATACGTCTTTAGAAGTAATTGAAAAAAGGAATGATAACAAAATCGGGGGATACAGTTTGGTGTTGTCTTTACATATCTATCACTTCCATCCGAAATTCAATTACACCAAAGTATTAAAGAATTTATTATGCTAAGTAAGGACTGTAACACATATTTTATATCGATACTATTACCCGTTATAAGACCTATGCACGTACAACAAACGGCCGTGTTCATAACACACCTATTTTTTTCACTGTACATTAATTATTATTATAAGAAACATTACACCTCAAGAAACATTGCTAGAGGGAGCGTTGCTGGCAAAGAACCAACCACTTCCATTCCTATGTGATAGCCTAATTATTCTATATATTTGAATACAACTAGACTCTACAATACATAATGGTAGCAAATTTTAAACCAAGAAGAAACAAATCGTGACTCATATGCTTCCACATGCAGTGCTTTTTTTGTCGCTGAGAAACGCATTTACGGACCCCGACTGAGGAGTGGAGTGTGGGACTCCTCAAGAGAGAAGAACTCGCAATATTCATTAAAATCCAGCGGGGCTGTCATCAAACGTGAGTCAGGGAGCCAGAGGTTCGTTGAACCTATCCTCTCTGCCTTCCCAGTTGCAACCGGCTCACAGATTCTCTACAGAGGGAGGAGTTGTATGAATCTCTACCTCCTGTTTCCTACTCCCCTTCGTCGGGGCTGGAGTATTTCGCCAGCATTCACCCTCTCCTGTCTGTCATCTCACAAAAGGAGGCAAACGCTCTCCAAGCCTGCTCACCGATGAGTATTGCATCTATAATACTTGCCAGTGAGAGGTCTGAGTCGATCAGCGACGTCACCTCATCTCTAATCCGTTACATTTGCCTGCGTTATAATATTGTAGTTAAATTTGACTATACGAACAAAAGGTTTTTATTTATATGTTATTACTTACGGACGTGTCCTAAAGAGCAACAGACAATAAATAAAGCTGTGCTTATAGCCCAAACCGGCCGATTCAGAGACGCGTAGATCGCACTTTCGAGAACGTTGTAGTTACGCCACAGGAACATAGGCCCAGTGAATGTCACTACTGCCATTAGAAGAATGCTTAGCATCACACCGAGAATAGCCCATTTCTATAAAGTAAACATAAATGCGTAAGAGAGAGCAAGAATGGTTTTTGAATAATCTATATACAGGTAAGGTAAAGTAAGAAGCAGCCTATTAACGTTCCACTGCTGGGCACAGGCCTCCTCATTCATAGGAGAGAGGATTCTATCTATATACATAATTATTGGCTGCTTTCTTGGTCTAGTGGTTGGCATGTTCAACTACAGCCATGAGGTCCTGGGTTCGAGTCCGGTTCGGGACAATTAAAAAAACCATATTGAGTTTTCTATTAAGATTTTCTTAATATTTTCCCGAAGTTGGGAAGTTGGAGGTGTGTCTCACTCCCGTGCCTCGGATAGCGCGTTAAGCCGTCGGCACTGTGTCTGATCTCTCTCCGGTTGTGTCGGCTTTTCGTCAAATAGGACTATGAGAGAGAAGGAATAAAAAGTGCACTTGTGTAATATGCCTGCAAATTCTATGCTGTAAAAACCCTCTCTCCTACGAGAGAGAAGGCTTGTACCCAACAGTGAGACGTTAATGGGCTGCCGCAAATTCAACGTTTTCCCTTCAGGACGTGATATGGACGACTATTTTAAACCTCTAATGTGTTATACAAAAATGAACCATTTTTCAATTATCGTGTTTTTAACTGTTTTCACAATATATCCCAATTATGGCTTAAAAAGTTTATTATAGAAATGCTATCAAATAATATTTTAAGTTTTCGTCTGATTTATTAAAATGATTAACCACTGGTTATTAATCAATATTAATACAACAATTATCGGTCCACATTTAAAATTGAGACACGAAAAGCTATATGATTTTAATATTTCTACAGAAATGTCTTCAAGTTAAACGTTGCGGAAGTTGGCTGGCAAGTTATTTTAAAAGATTTTTATTAGGTCTCTATTAATGAATAACAACTAGGAACTTATAGAAATTGTAAAAAAATTGATCGCAAAAGAAGCAGACAGAATTTCGTATTCGAACTAAACTTGTGGTAGTTCTTTATAGATTCAATAAACTTACTTAAAAACAATACCCAATGTACATAAAACATAAAATGCTAATTTAAAATAAAATTTAGAACCAGTAACAGTATAGTAGTAATCACAATTACCAATTAATTTTGTATATATCAGCAAGATAGATTTCCGGCATATTTTTGTGTCAATTTTAATCCTTTTTTTTGCTGGCAGGTTAACACTTGGCTGTGATCACACCTGGTGGTAAATGATCATATAATCTAAGATGGAAGCGCGCTAATCTTTTAAGAGGCAAATTACCTCTTATAATTTTTACACAGCATCGTACCGGAACACAAATCTCTTGCTTGGCGATACGTCTATGATAGTTATAACTAGCCACGACCAAAGCCTCCTATCAGTCCAAAGTCAATCAAATTAGAAAATTCAATTTCCTAAATTCGCCCTACTTAATACTTACAGGCTTTTATCAACCTAAAGGTACTTTACTATAAATCCTTTAATGCGGTAGGTATTAAAGGATAATAAATCGTATAAATAACTAAATAGAATTTTATATAGATAACACTTACTTTGGGTAGTGTTTTCATAGTTCCAGTAGAACTTACACACGAGAATAAGTAGCCACTTATGAATCCAATAAGGTAAGGGGCATAACGGGTGTGACTCTTGATATATGTTAAGTGAAACTGCTTTGGGCCTCGAGGATTCGAAACGAAGCTGAAAACAAATAAAAAATGAAATGTAAACGTAATTGTTTTCATTTATTTAACTTAAAAAGACACATTTTTTAGAATATATAATATAACAACATAGACACAACTTTAAAAAAAAAAAATGCCAGCAGTAAAACACAAAATCAGCTAACTCTCTGGTACGTGTAAAAGAAATGACTAAATTGTGCTAAAGTGCGAAAAACCACCGCGCCGCACTCGTGCGTTCGTTGACCCCAGCGTCAGCTGATTGTTGACATGTTTTATAGCTGGTTTTTTTAGTAATTTATTTTTATGAAATTTCGTTACATTTTTTTCGCTTAAATAATCTTCAACATTATAATATGCCTTTTGTATGCCATATTTCTTAAAACTATGGGGAGGCAAACCTAAAACTGATTGCATTATCTTATTAATAATGCATATGCTCAACCCAACAAATAATATCTGAACCTTCTTCACTCTAAAATATGGGATTAGAAGTTTTATTTTTTGTATTAAAATTGTGTATTCCACCTTTTTTCCCTGTAGAAGTGAATATTATTACGGATATATAAGATATTGTTCAATGTATATTGCGACAGTACTGAGACGATTGGTTTCCTTATATTATTAAAATAAGTGAAAAGTTTATGGAAGTAATTTTCACTTCAATAATCCAATATAATCAGTATCAAAATGACTTGTCACGTGTTAAAATGTTTTAATAACCCCGTTACGCCATTAATACCACTAATAATTATGATATAAAACAATGAGGCATAATTCTTTTAATGGTTCAAAATAATCGATGGCTGATTGATTATTATCTCAGTTTAATGCGAATTGCAGTAACCTTAACCGCTTTAAAACGATTAATTTTATATAACTATAAAGTAAGCCAGTCGTGCTTCGTTTCAGCTAATTGTTATGGTGCTGTCACACTGCTATTTAAAAATGTTTACAAATATTTTAAAATGTTAGAAATTGTTAGACGCTTTGGGAGCTCCTACACAAATAAAAATGTTTACAAAGATTTATAACATTTGAAAACATGGCATCGTCTGGCAGTTGGCTGCATTTTTTGACATTGTGATCAAATGTTTCTTAGAAAATGTTTACTAATGTTTAAAAACATTTTTAAACAGCACTGTAGCAGCACCAATACTTTTTACTTTTTTTATTTCTGATGGATTAGAGCTGGACTGAAAGCTGAACGTGGTTTTATGTGATGATATAATCAAAGATGGAAGTTTTAATATAGTAAGAGGTTGTTTCGGAATTCCTCGTTGGTACAGCGGTGCGAGTACTGGCTTTGCTAGAAGACGCACCTGGTTCGATCCCCGGTAGGATGAATTTAGAACATTGCAATTTCTATTTTGTCTGACTTTGAATTGGTGGGAGGCGGGATGTTTGCACACCTGGTTGAGATACCAGGTAGGAATGTGCAAGCTGATCCTCTGGTGTCACGTTTATAGTTAAAGAGAGTTTTAGTGGGTATTCCGAGCTTTCTTCCCTCGCTGAATCCCACACTCCTGATCATTTCCCAGGGAAAAAAAATACCGGCATTCACTATGCAATAAATTAGACAGAACGAAAACATTGAAAAACATAATTTTTACAATAAAAACGTACATTATATCTGCTAGAATGTCTCTAATTTTTATTCTATATACATATAATATATACATATAATGATAATATGTAATTGAATATCATAGTTTTCAGTGGCGGCATGAGTTTTGCGGGTAAGGTGGTAGCTAGCCACGGTAGAGGTCTTCCACCAGTTTCTTAAGTCCCTTCCAGGAATCGACCTGAACCTCTGCTAGCGAAACGAGTTCTCCCACCATTACGTCAGTGAGGGCTTCAAAATTATTGTACCTAATTATCGACTGGGATAATTTAGGTAAAATATTAATTTCTAACTTGGATGACGAAACATACGCCAGCGAAATAGTCTATAACAATTAACTATTGTGACGTATGTACGTATAGTAATTGTGTTATAAATTATACGAGCTCGATAATTATTTATGTACAGAATATTTTCCACTATTGTTTTTGCAATAAATGTCTAATACCGCAATTAGTTAAATGCCTTACAAGAAGGAGTTTAGTCTACGTTTAAAAACTATTACAAAATGAGGTTATTACAATTGTAATTTACAAGAACAGTTAGCACCTATGCTGGAGTAGTCGTATGGACGCTCTAAGTACTCGAAACAATGCTCTCCTGTGATGTGTACAGAGAGTAATAGCGGTTAGAGTGATTCGGAGATATCGTACGGTGTCTTGGACGGCAGCAACTCTATTGGCAATCGACTCTCCTTGGGAAATCAGAGCAGCAGTCCTCTTGGATGCGATTCAATGAGGACGCCCCGAGGATTAGAGAAGAACCGCCTGTTTAGGACGAGGTCGCTCTTAAGCGATACCGTCGCCGTTTCTGTATTTGATTTTGTGTTATAAGTATTTATTTGTCATAATCCTTCATTTATATGTAAGATTATAACCGTACCGTGTCCTGGACAGCAGCCCTTCTAGCGGGTGATCCCCCATGGACGCTGAGGGCGGAAGTCCTCGCGATTACTTATTACTTACCAAATTAACTTATACCAATGAATTTAGGAGGGTCAGGGTTCTAGCCAATAGAGCCTTGACTCAAAGAAGGATAGGAAAGCCTCGGGTCCTCAGTAGTATCGCCACCACACTGGCGAGGCCATTGTGTTGGCGATCGCTTTCCTACTGATTGGTATAGTTGCTTACCTGTTCCAAAGCATGTCAAAGGTCGGCCATCTGCTACGAGTGTGGTGCCTGTAGACATAACGCACCTTGGGACCTTAGCGACATATTTTCATGTCGTTGATTGGCACTGACCTCTCGCTGGCAGGTATTATAGATTTGCATCTATACTCTATACTCGTCAGTGAGCAGGCTAGGTGAATGCTTACCTACTTTTGCGAGATCGTCATCTCGCTAGAGGAGGCATGCCAAAGGGAAAGAGTGAATGCCGCCGAAACACTCCAGCCCCGACGTAGGGGAGTAGGAACCAGAAGACAGAGATTCTTCAACTCCTGCCCTTATGTGGAATCTGTGAGCGGGCTTCACCTGGTGAGTCAGAGACGAATGCCACAACGTATCTTTGGCTCCCCATGCACGGATGATGATAGAGGGTATTTTGGCACTGCTGGTAATTCATACACTCCGTGCGTAAATGCATTTCACAGCGACAAAAATAAAAGTAAAAGTGTTATTTTTTTAATGAAATAAAGATTTACTCACTCAAATGTGAACTGTTGTGTAGCGGGCAGTTTGTTTAAGTAGTTAATTATTCCTGGTGCCAGAATAGCAGCTATGAGCATAATTATCGTAATTATCCGTCCAGTATTCGGGTGACGTTTGTAAAACCAAAAAAGCAGTACTGTCACTATGAAGAAGTGGAAGTCACATGGAACGTACCAACTGATCACTAAACACTGAAAAAAGACAATTACTAATTAAAATATATTTCGTAAAAAGCCTGTTTACTCGCAGTGGAACTCGCAGTGGGTCTATGCTGTAAAACCCTCTCTCCTATAAGCGAGGATGCCTGTTCCCAGCAGTCAGCCGTGATTCTATGTTGCTAATATATTGTTTTATTTGTTTTGATACATAAATAAATATCTACGCAACCAAATGTTAGAGATATTACCCATGGTGCAGTTGGGGTTAAGTTTACAGAACTCAATATAAAAAAAACTTGATATCTAAAACTTTATACAAAATGCGTTATAAATGAATTGTTTAAAATATACTAGAAAATGTGGTGTTTACAAGTGAGTTAAATACTACTTTTACTGTACGAAATTCCCATTGTCATAGATATTTTTTGGATTAACAGCACCCTACTAATAACATCAGACATTTACGAGAAAGTACATAAAGAATATCTCAGTTTTTGCTTTTTATTGTTTCTCTATTCTTAATCTTTGTTATTTCAAATATTATATTGCAATTTGTGTAATCTGTAAGTAATTAAGTATATTAAGTATCTTATGTAAAATATTGTTATAACACTATTGGAAAATCAGTAAATACAAGTACAAATTACTACAGTTTGGAAAGAAACAACGAATAAAAAAATGGTACAAAGTACAATCGTATAAGCGTGCACTTAAGTATAAGAAGACTAAACAACAAAGGGCACACGTAGATCGGACTGATAAAAATATATTATTTATATTTAGTATCTGTATTTAATATATAATTAAACCTTAATTACTATGGTGTTAATTGCTCTTGACTGTTGCGGAAATATAATGTACAATAGGTAAATATTAAAGTGTTCGTGGTTGAGATCACGCCTTCCAATAAATCCATTCACAACAAAAAGTCTAAGAAAACTTAGATAACATAACGCATTTAATTATTATTTGGAGTCAATTCAATTATGTTGCAAATTACTAGTGGACACCTGACGTGTGTTACTATCTTAAAAAAATAAATAAATTCTGCTTTTTTGTTGGAAAAAGGTCTATATTATAGTCAAGATTAATTTGCAAAAAAGCTTGCTTAATTTGCTAATATAACTTAATAAAATGCTTTTAGAAAAGCGTTCCTACGATGTGAAACAATACTTAATGTAACAATTTATGTTTATTTCACACCTTGTGTGAAATTTTGAAGTGTGGTAGTATTAAAATAGTAAACTGAATTAAAAAGTAGAAAATAAAACTTTTTAATTCAGTTTACTATAAAAGCGTGTTTTTTAGGTTTTTTTTTAAACTATTATTTATTACATTTAAGATTGTTTATTTTATATATCATGGAATAGTTATTTGTTTAGAAAATTATTGTTCAGTTACACACTATTAAGTTAGTTAAATGTTGTGACCTGTAACCATTGTTATGCTTCACTGTAAAAGTTTCTTGCAAATAAATTGTTATGAATTATAAAATAATTACGCCAAATTATTGTATGAAAAAAGACGAAAATGTACTTTATGAATGGCCTGAATGCGACTAAAACCATCTTTGGATTTTTGCTTTGATAATGAAACGGATTTATAGCACATCCGTTGAATGATATCATATTGTCCATATGTAGAAATAATTTTCTGCGTTTTATATATATAGATTATTCATTGCAGCAATTGCGAAGTCTTTAGATATAATGTGGCATTTGAAAAGTGCGATTTTTCCATAAATTGAATCAAAGGTTTCAAATGATGGACAGAAACAAAAGTAGACATAATATTTGCATATGTTACTGCTATACAGTACAAAAACAACATCAAAATATCAAAAAGTAACATTTTACCAAATTAGAGAAGTGCAACATTACGCAACGTAGATTTTAACGAGAAAAACCTTGTATTAACTTGTATTGTACAGAAACTACAGATTTTTAATCTATAGTTTATTATAAGTGCAGCATTTAAGTCGCTTAGTTGAATTTAGTAAAAAGGTATTGCTTAATGAATCAAAGGTTAAATTTTAACCAGTGAACTTTATTGGTTCGGGAAACCGCAATTGAGAGAGGAAATAAAAAAAATAAAGAGCTACAAGCTGAGACTTAATACCAATAATTACATGTTTTGAATTTAGACATAATTATTAAAACACGATAATATAAAAAGAGAGAGAAAAGAACTAACACTGTATGATAACAAAATAGAATCCTTACTAGTATTTTTTTGTAAAGTAATGTATCTTAATCTTAATAAGATTAGAACTGGACTGTGATCACACCTAATGGTAAGTGTTGATACAGTCTAAGATGGTAGCGCGATAATCTGGTAAGAAGCAATTTACCTTAAAAAAGGTGTAGTGACTAAAATTGAGAAAGAAAGTAATGTAGTAGAGCGAATGAATGAAAGGAGACTGACAAAAAGTATTTATGAGTCAAGAGTGAATTGGAAAGTGGGGAGGGGAAGACCAAGGTGAACGTTCCTGGATATTTTAAATAAGCTCCAGTTCAAGAGTACTCTAAACCGACTAACTTGTATGAAAGGCTTAATGAAAATAAAAGAAGCGAAGATATGTAAAGATCGTGGCAGGTGGAAGGACGTGATAGACACCACGTACCTACGTAACTACCCCTATGGGAATGAGGCGTGATGCTATGTATGTATGTGTGTTTCCACACAGCATCGTACGTTATCGTCATAAGTCTCTGCTTGGTGGTACGTCTTTGCTGGTGGGGTGGTAACTAGCTACGACCGCTACCTCCTACCAGCCCAGACTCAGACAAATTAGAAAATGCAAGTTCCTAAATTCGGCCTACCGGTGATCGAACCCCGGACCTCTGACAACAAAGCGCCAGCGACGCTCTAAAACAAATTAGATACCTTTGTGAACTTACCATATTCTGGCTGTCCACATAATTGCTGATCATTAGCAAGTTAAGCCACCAGTTCTTCCGACATGGCTCCGTGTCCTCAGCTGTCGCACGGTTCCACAAAGGCCCTGAACCCGTGTAGGGAAAAATCGCACAGATATAAAATATTACTACAGCATATGTTATGACCAATCTATAAAGAAATCAACGTATTAATCATCTATTTACGGATGGAAATTACACTTTTAGATATCGGCCCCTACGCATAAAGAGTCAAGAATAAATCCTACTTTTGCAAAATAGTTTCAAAGACTTACTACATTATATGATTAAAAAAAAATAGATGACATTATAAATACGAGTTGACTCTTAATACATAAGGGCTGTCGATAAATATTATTTATTACATATTTTAGTCGATATTTATATAATATAAAAATCATTTGTTTTATTGTTGTTTAATAAAATTACCATTATGTTTTCCGATGGAAAGAAACGTGCATATTTCGAAAGCCACTCTGGGGTATTTATTAATAGGCAACGTGGTGGGTCTACAGCAGCAGTCTGTAAGCTCTCTTTCTTTTCTTATTAAAGGAACACAAATATTATGAGACTATTTTAACATCAATACAAATGTTATGTGATTATTTTGTCTTAACATAAATGTTATGAGACTATTTTGGCGAGACACAAATGTTATGAGACTCTTTTGGCGGGTCACAAATGTTATGAGACTATTTTGGCGGGATACAAATGTTATGAAACTATTTTAGCGGGACACAAATGTTATGTGACTATTTTGGTGAAACACAAATGCTGTGAGACTATTTTGGCGGGACACAAATATTATGAGACTATTTGGTGAAACACAAATGCTATGAGACTATTTTGTCTAAACACAAATGTTATGTGACTATTTTGGCGGGTCACAAATTTCATGAAACTATTTTAGCGGGACACAAATGTTATGTGACTATTTTGGTGAAACACAAATGCTGTGAGACTATTTTGGCGGGATACATATATTATCACACTTTTTTGGCAAAACATAAAGGTTATGTGACTATTTTGGCGAGTCATAAATGCTACGAGAGCATTACGGCTGGTCACAAATGTTGTGAAAATATATTTTTGGGCCACATATCATCTAATAAATAATACAATTAACAAGATTATCGTTTGCATGCCTGTGTCGCACTGCAGCCGACTTCTGGTCTAACTAAACTCTCTCTTATATCAGCGGTGGGACTTTTAATGGCTACTACTTACTTTTTAAGTTTTTCTTATAAGTTTAACAAACTACTTACTTACTAATGAACTTAATACTTTTGGCTAGATGACAAGAACCCAGTTGTTTTATTATAACGTTTAACCTGATAGAATTGTACAAAATATACCTGATATAACGCTTGAAAAATATAACGAGGATATTGGGCAGTTTTTTAAGGGGTCTCAGTGCAGTTGCTGTCAGAAAGCCAGATAGAAGAAAGAAGGAATCCACAACTATATCTGCGTGTAGGATAAGCGTTCCAAATGCTGATGATGCTTCCTAAAAATATAAACATAATTAAATCAAATTGTTACATCTGTAATTATAATTCCTGTCTGTAAGTATAATTCCAAATAAACAGCTTTTCACTATATCAATGTGTCAATTTGTTAACGTTTTCTCTGTGTCAGTTTTTTCCGGTCAATCTTTGAAACGTCTGGAAAGATTTTGAAGAGGTTTTGAAGTTAATAGGACATGGATTAACACAGAGTAGAATAATAAGGCTTGATCATTGTCGACACTTTTATTAACTTATAGAATGGAAAAAAAAATTGTTATAGTTGCATAAATACAGTAGTTGGACATATGGTATCACGGTCTTTTTTGTAGATATTAATACGTTCTATAATATTGTAGGATATTTTTTTCATCAATGGTTTCTCCAGCGCACGCGATGATAGACTTTTTGTGACTATTCATTTCACACCTTGGGTTACATTAATGCATTTTTACTAGAGATCCCTATTTTTATCGAGAATGTAATATAGCCTATGTAACTCAGTGAAAATGCAGCTTTCTAATAGTGGAGAAAAACTTTTTAAATCGGTCCAGTAGTTTTTGTGTGAAAACACTACAAACATACAAAAACACAAATTCTCTTTATAATATTAGTTTAGATACCTCGTCAACGTTAAATCCATTGCTGACCGGTCCACCATTGAAAATCCCATATTGATGTCCACACACCACGATACACATTGACAAAAACTTTATACCATTAACAACACTGGTGTTCTGTTCCCTTTGTTTGACTAGTTTTCTAGCATTGGATTGTAAATCGAATGCAGTTATTATCTGGAACTCTAAAAACAGATTTATAAATTAATAGATACATACATTAGGGTAAACTTTTAATAAATATTGAAAACTTACTTATATCGTTCTCGTTGTTATGTTCCCTTTTATTTTTCCAATAACTGCATCCTATAACAACAATAATAAAGCAAGCAGCCATTGCTCTGTAAAAATATAAAAAAAATTGTAAAATTTACTTATTATATTTCTATTTTATTGAATACATTTTTTTGGACAACCATATAAACTTTTAAGAGAGCTTTCAAGAGAATGCTCTGTACAGTTTTTCTTAAAATAAACTTAAAGAAGTTATATTAAAAAAACTGTATTAACATATTCCTATTACAAAACGCATTTTATAATGTTGAATATTATTGACGCGACAAAGATGTTTGGTCTTGATTCCAGTTGTTCATGAAAGCTAAACACATTTTAACCTACAAGAACAACAGTTTTAAAAGGAGTAGTCGTTGAGTTTCTTCTCAGCGGAATCAACTTTCCGAACCGGTGGTAGATGTATTATCAAATGACTATTCAGAAGTGATTTTTGAGGCTACTTCAAATAATAATTCAATTTTGATTTGATTTGATTCCGTGTCAACTACTAAAAATTGAAATATTAGACATATTTGAAGTGCAGTGTTGTGAAGTGGTGAGATATTCAGATCCAGAAAAGATGCGGATCAAAAAGCTCAGCAAGAACCACTGAGTTTTTCTTTTAAATAAGGAATCTATGGGTTTGGTTATTAATTTCAATTAATCATTGAAACAAGCATATCTCGGGAGTAACGGTATGTGTAGCCTGCCAACCCGTAGTGGACCAGCGTGGTTGTTTTAAGTTCTAGAAACCCTCTCTCTTATAAGTAAGGAGTGTTAGATAGATAGGTAGAAAATACTTTATTGTACACCACACAGGAAACATAGAACAGAAACAAGGTAAAAAAGAAAACAAAACAATGTACAAAAAGGCGGCCTTATCGCTACGTTCCCATCAGTCAGACGTTAATACACTGCTACTTACCTAATTCGAAATTGTGTGGATGAATATAGAGTATTTTATTTTCGAGATTTTGAGGAGTAGACACTATCGCTCAAAATCCCAAATACCTAAGTCTCGTAAAGTCTACGGTTAACGTTAAATAAAAAATGTTTATAATGCAATAAACATTAACACATTACGAAACGTTAAATTGATTTATATTTACTAGGTTTTAAATGTTTTTCTGTTTCAAATTAAAACTTTAATACATATTGAAGTCAATATACGGTAAGATAAAAAGAAAGCAGCAACCTATTAACGTCCAATTGCTGGGCACAGGCTTCCTAATTCATGCGAGAAAAGGTTTCTAGAGCATAGACTTACCGCTCTTCTTCACTGTAGGTTGGCAGGTTGGATATATCCCAGAATTACCTAGGATTTGCAGGATTCCTCACGGTGTTTTCATTCATAGAAAAGTACAACGATGAATAAACAATTAGGGCCATAAGTTTTACAAACAAACAGGTTGTGCCTGGCCAGTATTCCAATCCGTGACACTTTTATAAGAATCTACATTTTTATCCATTGAGCGATCAGGGCCACATTATGTCGTATCTATTTAAAAGTCAACTATTCTTGCAACAGCCTGATCCATTTTTATGTCTATTTCCCATTAAAGTCAACATTTTTTAATCAATAACGAAGATTATAAAGCTGAAGAATGTGTCAGCGCTAATCTCAAGTACTAACTACTCCGATTGTAAAAAAGTCTTGTAGTGTTGTAAAGTCCATTTATCAAGGAAGGCTCTAAGGTTATACATCATCACACCAATGAAGAGTGTTTCAAAATCGAGAAGTCTTTTCTACCAAGAGCTTTCTCTGGGTGCGCTGCATACACGGTTAAAGTTTCACAAAAAACATGTATGACAGAAGTTTTCCTTTAAAGGTTCTAAAAAAGTCTACAAGATCATATACCTATTTTTTAAGATTGGCTCATTATAATCTTTTTTATGCTAACCAAATTTGTTCAGAACAGATACATAATTTGCGATGGTGTTTTATAAGAAGTAAAGATAATTAGCGGTCTATTGGCGTCTCACTGCTGGACACAGGTCTCTTCACTAGGAAAAGGGGTTTTTTGAAGCATAGACCAACTCAAATACACGAGCTATTAATTCCCTCTTATTGTTTAACGTGACGGAAATCCGACACTTCCGGAGAGAGATCAGGCGCAGGACCGACGGCTTAACTTGCTCTTTGAGTCACGCGGGTGCATCACACCGCCAACTTCCCAATTTCTGGCAAATATTGAGAAAATCTTTAAAGAAAATTCAATATCCAGAACCTCATGTTTGTAACCTAACATGCTAACCACTAGACCAATAAAGCAGTTAGTTTCATAAACATGACATTAATCCTTAAAACTACGCTGGTGGACATCGCGAGGAATTAGTACTTTACTAATTTAATAATACTTAGAACTTACATAAAGCCGTAGAATAAATTATCATATGGTAAAGGTTCATCTGCTTTCTGGCAAACATCGTTGACAGTGATACGTGCGCGCAGTCCAACAGCACCAAGGTGGCTATGAGCTAGTAATACTCCTATGAGCTTTTCTACAGATCTGTGGTGACATACAGCCGGAACACAAGCGCCCCATGTTAATTGATTCAATGGCCTTTGAAACACCGATTGATACTACAAAACAAATAACAAAAAATGGAGTGTTGTTGTATTATAGACACTGTCGTTTGGTGTACGTAAATATGTCGTATAGCATCACGCCTCATTCCCATAGGGGTAGGCAGTGATCACGTCCTTCCACTTGCCACGATCCTTGCATATTTCCTTCGCTTCTTTCATTCTCATTAAACCTTTCTTACAAGCTTGTCGGTTTAGAGTACTCTTGACCTGGCCCATATTTGAAATGTCCTGGATTTGGTCCAGGAATGTTCGCCTTCGTCCTCTCCTTCCAATTTCCCCGATCTTTCTTGACTCATAAATTCTTTTTGTCAGTCTCCTTTAATTCATTCTCTCTAAGTGCCCACACCATCTAAGCATACCTTCCTCAATTTTACTCACTACATCTTTTATACCACAACGTTCTCTTATTACACTTTCTTACTTTGTCACTCAGTTTCAATCCACTTCTACTTCTCAAGGCTCTCGTCTCTACGGCGTTTATTTTACTTTTATGCTTCTTCTGCCATTCCCAACTTTCACTACCAAACATAAGTGTTGGCACCAACACTTTTCCATGCACAGCCAGTCTGGCCCTTTAAGACACCATCTGACTATTCATCGAAGCTTACTAAACATAATAAATTCTTTGATTCTTTAGCTATCTAATGGTGTATTTGAATTTTGGATAGAGGTGATAGATATACAATACCAAACTGTATCGCCAGTTTTTGTCATTCGTTTTTTTGAAATGTCTACCTGTGGATGCGATTTTAAAGACGTATTCACGTCAAAACAATATTAAGTAATTATGCTATCAAATGCAAACATTTTAAACCCATTACAACCTTATACGTGATTAATAATTTTAAACTGAAGTCTTCGTAATTTAATAATGTTAATACATTATAGGGTACTTGTACAGGGTAGGACAAATGTCACGCTACCATTTAGATTGCCTATAACTATGTTCAAAGAAAAGATAAATAGGTTTGGTTTTCATAAAAAGTTGCTTTGTTCTTTACATTTTTTATCGTTTTGATTGGAAAATCATATCGGCAAAATGGTAACCGGAATTCTTACACACGTAACTTAAGCACCTTGGTCGTTTTCAAATTTATTAGTGGATTCAAAAATGTTTCATTAAATATCCTACTTATCCGTTCTAATTTCTAATACTTTTCTTTCAATAAAGTTAAACGCAACCCTGTATTCGATTTTAGACAATGTTACAAGATGTTATGTTGCACCATTTTAGAACAAATACGATTATTTAATATTTAAACAATAAATAAATATTTACATAGATCGTAGTAATAACAAATGGTCATCCACTACCAGTTAAAAAAAATGTATTTCAACAGGAATGGACGAATAAAAAAGGATTTAATTATCGATTTACACAAGACAATGCTAATAATAGGAAATATTATAACATAAATTTCGCAATTTAAATCAATTTAATTTTACTGTTTGTAATAATAATACTTTATTAATTGTTCTAGCTCGTAGGTTTTCTGATACTGCTGTAGATTTGTCACCGACGGACAAAGTTTTGCGTATTAAATATAACTTACTACAATAGTTCATTCATTTAGACATATTTCAACATAAACAGATATAAACTCACCTCTATAACATTCAATGCGGATTCGAATGGATCAAAAGGGTCAGATATTTGCTTTTTAGGAGCCTTGTCTGTTCTCTCCAGAACTATATCCGATAAACAATATTGTGTTTTCAATTCTGAATGCTGTTTGAACCAGGGTGCTTGCATACACTCGTCGAAGTTACCCAAATGGAATCTATTTCCATATAACAGGCCCTCTGGTTCGGATGATATGGAATCCCAATCTTAAATTAGAAAAAGTGACGTCAATTTTCTTATACTCATTAGAGTTACATAGAAATAGGTCTTTTACGATAGCTTTCAATAGATAACCCTGGACAATTTTCGCAATAAATATATTTTAATTAATGAATCAATACATGTATTAACATCAAATGAAATCCACTATAGGTTTTAAAACATGTAATTGAACTTTTGATGAATGAATAAGTATTTTTTTAACGAATGAAAATTGCAGCAAGCTATAAATATGTAAAGTGTGAATAGTAGGAATTGAAACAAGAAACGAGTATTTAATTAGCAACAAAATTGATGGAAACACAAACTGATTTCATTGTACTTAAGCAATATTTTATTTAAGGGCGTCGACAAACTAAAAAGGAAGCAATCAATTTTTAGTATATTTTATTAAAATATAGAAAACAGGTACTTCCATAATAATGTAGATTTCGACTTGAAACTTAAAAACATACATCAAAAAGGTTTCCACTAAAAACGTATATATAACGCTGGCATAGTTGTCGCGTTTCTGATCTATACTTTATAGATAATATCTTGGGAGGTAAAGCCAAATATTTCTTTCGGATATATGATATAAAAATATTTGTTAATATATTATTTATCATTTAAAAATCCATCAATAAAACAAAGTGTAGCTGACGTAATAGACTTGTACCCGCTTCACTAAGCAAGTAGCAGCCCATTAACGTCCCACTGCTGGGCATAGGCCACCTCACTCCGAGGAGCGAGGGTTTTTAGAGTATAGACCCACCACGCTGCTCCACTGAGGACTGGTAAGCTAACAGCCTGGATTTGATTATCCACAGGCAACAAAAAATTATATTTTTTAATCCAGATACTAGTGGTTTGCGAAATGGACTCAGATTTCAGACACACAAAAATTTCATTCTAATCGGTCAAGCTCTCTAGGTGATCAGTCGTATCACTACACATACACAAGAATTATATATATGTCGGAGTGCAAGAGTCTGTGGATCGCTGGCGCCATCTGTGTATCGGCGTGGGGGCAGATTCAATAAGTGGCATCCGGCCCGTCTCTCGGCAGATTTCGAGTGGCGGTCGGCCGGAGTGGTCGACTATTGAAATTGTCGCGTTCCTAGCTATTATTGTTAATGAGTTTGTGTAAACATTAAGTGATTGCACATTATAATCCGAGTTAATTAACAAAGTGTTTGATTGCACCAACATTACCCACGAACGCCCACAGAATAAGAAATTAAATAATGGATCCAATTAATAACGATGTCGGCGGAGAACCCTACGCCACAGTGCTTTATGCTTCTCCGTTCTCTTTTCTTCTCCGATATATATATTATGTATGTAAATATATACATATAAAAGCTGACTAGCAACCCAGTACGTCGCACTTCTGGGCATAGGCCTCCTCAATCATAGGAGGGATTCGTCGTAGTACACAAGTGTATGCGCAAACACAAGTGCATTCTCAATTCCTTCACTCTTATAGTGCGATGTGAGGGTAATCCGACACAACCGAAGAGAATTCAGGCGCAGGAACTACGGCTTAATGTGCTTACCGAGGCCAAGGCGCCTACTTCCCAACTTCGGGCAAATACTGAATATTTTTGAACAGAAAACTCAGAATCGGTCTTTGAATTCGCCCGATCTGGGACTCGAGCCCAGGGTCCCATGTCTGTAGCCGAACAAGCTGACTACAACACCAAATCTATCTAATATATAAAATTCTCGTGCCACAATGTTCGTTCCCATACTTCTTCAAAACGGCTTGACCGAATCTTATGAAATTTTTTATTAGTGAATAGACTTAGTGAATACCTGAGAATCGGCTACTATTTATTTTTCAAACCTCTAAATGTTGGGTTGGGTAAAGGGTGATCCACCCCGAAATTAGATTTTTTATTTGTTTGACAAATTTTTTTTTTTTTGTGATACCTAAATACATACGACCCCAAATTTTCACATTTCTATCACCAACCCCTATTTTTAAATGGCGATCGTCGCTTCAACCGATGGACGTCCACTGCTGGACATAGGTCTCACGAAATGATGCTACTATTATCGCCATTTACATTTCGTAAATGGCGATAATAGTAATTATTTGGCAAAACAACGTTTGCTGGGTCAGCTAGTATTTATATAAATTGCTTAAATGGATATGAGTAAGAAAGCTGAAAGAGGTGTATTTAATCTAATAATGAACATAAAAATAACACTCATTGTAAAGTAGTACCATCAGTATCATTTTACGTCTTTCACCATCTTCTTAAATAAATGATAAGATTGAGCATTTTATAATATTAGGCAATGAGTTTCATAGACGACTATCTTGAACGAAAAAAGATTTTGAAAAGAAAGACTGTTTCAAAAGTAAATGACACCTTAAAATATAAATATCCTAATACAAAAATAATAAAATCAAAATGAATGGGTGTTAGGGTTAGGATGGTGCAAAATACCTACAAGCAATTTTTTTTATTTCGATCAATCACACAATGCCGATACGCTGGGAAATGTATTTACGCACCCCACACAAACAATCTTTGGTTGGTAGCGTGGGACTGGAAGACCAGAATATCCACTACAACCCAGCGAAACCCCATGATCCTTAAATGAGAAGCCAGACGCTCATCGAAAAGCATTCTACTCTGATAATCAATTAAACAATGAATGTTGCTTAAAACTACGTAGGAATCCAAAATATCATCTTTATTGTTTTTTCACTTAAATTTAATGAATCTACTCGGGTATCGGGTATCGGGTATCTACTCGGGTAATCTACTATGTAGCATGAATAAAAATACAAAATAAAACACTAGTAATAAATCTAAAACAAAACTATAACAAACCTAAAGTTGGTAAAGGTAGAACCGGGATCTTTATTGTAAATTTTGTATCATATAATGTTTACACACACGTGACACGGGGCATTCATATATTAGATGATAAACTAAATTAAATGATGGGTCAAGCTTGGCTTTGTAAAAACTAAAACTATTTAAATACTTACCCCAAACAGCCCATAAAGTGAAATTCTGCAAATTGTGTATCAACAACAGTGTCCTTTCCAGGCATGGTTGCTCCTCTTCAGTCCAATTTTGATTCTTCAAAGCGTAAAGTACATCTTCCAAATACACACGACTATCATTTACAATAAAAGTTTTGTAAGATTCGTTGGTTTTATCAAGAGATTTCGTTTCATAGAAATTCTGCGCTTGATTGACCGATGGCGTCGTCACATCCGCGTTTTTTGTCGATGTCACAACCGAACACTTTGTTATAACAAAGTTTAATGTAACAAATATGATTATCGATTTCATGTTGTCCCTTCGCGAACGGTTTGTTTATTGTTGAAGTTCAATCGAGAAGGTGTTTCATTATAAGTGGAAAAATTGCATAATTGAGTCAGGCAATCTAAGGAGTCATCAGTAATTATCTTACCTATTGTGTTAGATTTTTATTAATCGCAATACGAGCAGCGTTCATGGATATAAAATCTTTCAATTAATAACATAAGATACCACCTTGGATGTCAGTAGGTTTAAACAATGTATTTTATTCTATTCTCCCCAAAGATAGTGAATGTAAATGTATCTATAAAAGAAGATAATCCTTATTAATGTTATAAATGCGAAAGTTTATCGCGTTTTCACGTCAAAACTACTGAACCAATTTAAATTAATTTTGGTACACTGATGGTCTAGAACCTGAGAAAAGATATAGGCTTTTTTAATGCGAAAAAAGAGTTGTAAAGGATGGAAGTATTCTCATTTTTAGATTTATAAGCTTGAAACTAATTTTTAGGTTATTTATTCTATGTATATATTGTAATTGTAAAAGTTTTACCATAAAGGCTGCAAAATAATAGTCCATTCTAATATTACAAATGCGTAAGTAGCTCTGTCTGTTTGTTGCACTTCCTTGCTAAAATATCTAAAACAAATTTGGTACAAGGATGTTCTAGAGTCTTAGAAATGAAAATAAGCTTTTTATTGCGAAACACTGGAAATAGTTCATTAAAGTGTTTATCTGTATGTGTCTTATATGGCAAAAAAATAGCCTTTATTATTAAAAATGCCTCCTAAAACACAATTTCACACGGGCAAAGTCACGGGAGCAGTAAATTATATTTATATACTTTGAAAATTAGGGATTCGTGGAGTTCTAATAAAACTAAGCTTTTGATGTCTTATCTCGAATTGCACAAGTTTTGATTGTTTTGAAATATATCATATTTTAAATAATATCTTTTATATAACGCGATTTAATATATCGTGGTCACAATTTAATTAGCTGGATCGAAATACCGACAAAATACAACCTTATTCCATCGGGCTATTTAATACAAATTAAATATGAATATAAGCTACGAACAATCAAGTTTAAAATAGTAGTGAATACATGGATTGTGAAGTCTATATTTTAAGACTTTACTCTTTATTATAATTAATGTGAAACGAACACTTATATCGATATTTGAAAAACACTGTACATCATCTCACCACAAGAAATGAACATTGTATTGTTTAGGTACCTCAAAGGCTTTAATATTAATTCGTCGTCGTCGTCGTTTCAACCGATTGACGTCCACTGGTGTACATAGGTCTCACGTAATGATGTCCACAAGGCCCAATCTTGCGCCACCTCGCTCCAGCAGCTACCGGCGACCCTCTTGATGTCGTCGGTCCACCTTGTGCCGCCAGGTGCGGGGTCGCCACTCCAGCACCTTCAGCCCTCAATGTTCATCGGCCCTTTGGACTATGCGTCCCGCCCATTGGTACTTCAGGTTCGCGATTCGTAGGACTATGTCGGTGACTCTGGTTCTACTACGGATCTCCTCATTTTTGATTTGATCACGTAGAGAAACTCCGAGCATAGCCCTCTCCATCGCACGCTGAGTGACTCTGAGCTCCTTTTGATTATTTTGATATATTTTTACACATATATTTTTGGTCATTGACATTAATTAACTTACTTTAATAAAATTCTATATGAATATCTTTTGAATAATTAACAATGAAATGGAACTATACACAATTATTTTCACCCGCGTAAATACCGATTTCGTTGCAGTAGCAAGTCTTCTAAATCGGACTGTATTTTACTTAGTTTTAATTATTTCCATTTAGATTATTAGATAGAAACTTACATTCACAATGTAATCAGTATATAGATGCTCTGGAGTTCAGACTCGATATACGTTATTTTCCTTAGATTGACATTTTTAAATTAGTTATATCTTTTGAATGTCCTATTTTTATAATTTAAAAAGTATTTTACAGGTATTGAAACAGTTTGATTATTGTCGGCACTTATTAACTTTGAAAATGTAAAAAACTAGTTATAGTAGAATGACTACAGTAGTTGGACATAAGGTATTGTGGACTTTTTTTTAGATAATAATACATTCTATAATATTGGAGAACATTTTTTTTTGTTCTATCGCCAATGGTTTCCGCAATGCACGCGTTTACGTACAAATGTTTCATGACTAATTTTTTTATGCCTTGGGTTACATTAACGCATTTTTATTAGGGATTCCTATTTTTTTTTTGAGAAAGTTATGTAGCCCATATCGCTCAGTGAAAATACAGCTTTCTAATGGTGAAAGATTTTTAAAATCGGTCCAGTAGTTTTTGTGCACACACACACACACACACACACACACACACACACACATATATATGTGTGTGTGTGTGTGTGTGTGTTTGTGTAACGTTTTCATATATATATGTGTGTGTGTATATATTTAAATACAAAAAAACAAATGTTTCCTCTTTATAATATTAGTTTAGATTAATTAATCTTTTAACCAAATAAAATGAGTTTTAGACAAGTATTCGACAATTATAGGGAAACATACACAAACACGTTTACGTTGCGTGTCGCGGTACATGGTTTTACGTGATTATATTATTCTGATAGCTTTTTTGTCGTAAAGAACTGACCGTGTTTATTGAAAAGATTAATTATTTAAATACTCGCTTTACTAGCAGATGTCTTTGATTCGGGCCTCGGTAGGGCAAGGTTAGGAAAGTGCATTTTCTTATTTGTTTGGGTCTGGACTGGTGTGGTGGGAGGCTTTGGCCGTGCCCGTGGCTAACTTCGGAATTACCACCCTACCACCAAAGACGTACCGCCAAGCAGAGAGTTTTGTGTTCCGTTACGATGCTGTGTAGAAACCATAAGAGGTAAGTTGAATCTTACCAGTTTACCGCCTTTCCATCTTAGACACTATCATAACTTATCATCAGGTGTGATGACGGTCAAGATCAGCTACAAAAAAACATTACACAAGAGTAAGCGCGGTTTGAACAAATTAAAAGTAAATTAATCTAATCGATTAATTTCTTTCAAAAGTCAACCAGTAAAGTTATAGTTTGAAAATATTATAAGTCTTAGATTTCCGAGACTTAAGAGGGAGGGAAAACGAAAGATATGTTAGGAATTTAATGAATTTAATAGTCATTAAAATATTAAGTGTCGATTAATACAAATAATTTATTGATCTCACATGACGAATTGTAAATAAAAATGCCACATGGTTTCTGTCAATATTACAAATTATTAATTAAATTTTATTTTTAAATTTACGATTTCGAAAAGAGAATTTATGAAATATATTTTTTTATATTTTTTTGAAAAACAGTATACTAATTTATTAAATCACGAATGGCAATTCAAAATGCCACATGTTATTTGTAAATATTAAAACTACGTAATCTTCAAATGAATTTGCAATAAAAAACGCTGCACATCCTCGTGGCGCTAATCACGCGTTTTATCCGTAGAAATTTGTAAAAATTTTACCTTCATTCACCTAAAGAACTTTCACTTCAACAGTAATGTGTAATTATTTTGTTAGCCTTGTATATTTAAGCTTGTTTCAAAGATAAAACATTACAAATATAAAAAACCAAATGTCTCACATAAATCAGTGACTCACAATACATATACATTGAGATATATACGTGCACCAAGTTTTCAACAAAAGTTTCCGGATAAATAAGAATTTTTATGATCCGAGATGTAAACGTGCATACACTTATATACGTCTGGATACAATAAATTGTAAGGTATAGTGTACTCAATACTTTTTATGGAAGTAATTACGCGATTATTGCGCGTTTTTTTTGGCCTCAGCATACACTTGTTACAGTTATAAGACGTATTCTTATTTACTAGATTTCAATTTTTTTTTTTTGCAGGCTTCCATGAATGGCAATATTTTAATAGATGGGGAATAAGTGGAAGAGGTGAACTTGTATACTTGGGATCTAAATTTACAAAAGATGGAACATGTGAAACTGATATTGAAAGGAGAGTGAATGCAGGGAATATGGTAAATGGTGCTGTACACGCTTTTATGAATAGCCAGATGGTGTCCCAAAGGGCCAGACTGGCTGTGTATGCAGGATTGTTGGTGCCAACACTTATGTATGGTAGTGAAAATTGGGTATGGCAGAAGAATCACAAAAGTAAAATAAATGCGGTAGAGATGAGAGCGTTGAGAAGTATTTGTGGATTAAAACCGAGTGACAGAGTAAGAAATAGATAAGAGAACGTTGTGGTATAAAAGAAGACGTATTGACTAA
The DNA here is from genome assembly GCA_015832385.1 of Elymnias hypermnestra. NCBI lineage: Eukaryota > Metazoa > Arthropoda > Insecta > Lepidoptera > Nymphalidae > Elymnias > Elymnias hypermnestra. Next base: position 5,147,626 of record JACTOM010000939.1, read on the forward strand.
AATTGAGAAAGATATGCTTAGATGGTTTAGGCATGTAGAGAGAATGAGTGAAAGGTGACTGACAAAAAGGATTTATGAGTCAAGAGTGAATGCGAAAGTTGGAAGGGGAAGACCAAGTCGAATATTTTAAATAAGGCCCAGGTCAAGAGTACTCTAAACCGACGAACTTGTATGAAAGGTTTAATGAGAATGAAAGAAGCGACGGTGATGTGCAAGGATCGTGGCAAGTAGGAGGATGTTGTCTCTGCCTACCCCTATGGGAATGAGGCGTGATGCTATGTATGTACGCTCGTTATGTATTCGGAGTAATTGGATTCACCGCGGAATTATTACTTTTATAAATTTAAATTGAAACAAAAGTGCTTGCGTACAAACCACACATGTCAAAACTGAAACTTCTTTGGTAAATTAATATTTAAGTCTTGTTTATATTTAAACAAATCTTAAAGTTTAGATTTCCGAGATTAAAAGTGACGAAAATTATTATATGCCACGTGTTTTCGTCAGTATTCGAAATTATTGATTAAATTTTGGTCTTGAATTTAAATTTAGGAAATAATTTTATTTAACGAATTTAAATTGAATTATAAAAAAAAATTAAATTATTAAATGACGAGTGAAAAATTAAAAGCCACATGTTATTTGTAAATGTTAAAACTAACCTTCAAACGAATTAGCATAAAAAAGGAATGACGCGCGTTTCATCCTTAAAAATTTTACCCTCATACCCTGTAGAAGTTTCACTTCAAAAACCTATACAAAACGTTGGGAAACCATTTTTGTATTTTCAAATTAATAAGTTTTCTCTCAATGTCTCTGAACATATAAAAAACGATATTTTTGTTCCCGTTTATCTTTGAAACGGCTGGACCGATTTTTAAGAAACTTTCATTGTCAGGTAGCAGACATTAAAAGGAATAACTTAGTATACTTTTATTTGAGGCAAACATCACGGTGACTCGCTTATAAGGTAAGTAGCAGCCCATTAACGTCCCACTACTGGGCACAGGCCTCCTCACTCCGAGGAGCGAGGGTTTTTAGAGCATAGACCCACCACGCTGCTCCACTGCGGATTGGCAGGCACAGTACACAAGTACACTCTCTATTCCTTCACTATCATAGTTCGATGTGACGGGAATCCGACACGACCGGAGAGAGATCAGGCGCATGACCGACGGCTGAACGTGCTCTCCGAGGCACGGGGGTGGATCACACCGCCAACTTCCCAACTTCGGGCAAATATTGAGAAAATCTTAATAGAAAACTCAATATTGATTTTTGAATTGGCCCGACCCGGGACTCGAACCCAGGACCTCATGTCTGTAGTCGAACATGCTAACCACTAGACCAATGAGGCAGTGACTCGCTTATATTTAATAGAATTCATAGAACCCACATGGTTCTATGAATTCTTATTTATTGAAATAGGGCATCAACAAACTACAATTATCATATGTAGTTATCTGTTATCTGTATTTTGCTTAAATCGGCAAATATGTAATTATGTTTAGAAGTTTTCACAACGGAAAAGCTTTTTGAATTGAACCTTCTTTTCTTTTCTTCGCGTGAGGGTAAATATTTTGCGGATGAAACGCGTGATTAGCGTCACGAAGATGTGCAGCGTTTTTTATTCTAATTCTTTTGAAGGCTAGGTAGTTATAATATTTAGAAATAACCTGTGGCATTTTAATTTGCCACTCGTCCTTTAATAATTTAATAAATTATTTTTCATGAAATATTAAATAAACATATTTCGTGAATTTTCTAAATTTTAAATTCATTTAATTAATAATTAATAGTATTGACAACAACACGTGGAGTTTTTTTAATTTGTATTCATTTTCGACACTTTTAATATTTTCATGACAATGAAATTCCTAACATATCTTCCATTTTCCTCCCTATCGTCTCGGAAATGTATTATTTAAAATTTGTATAAATATAAACAAGACTTAAAAATTAGTTTGCCAAAGAAGTTTCACTTCTAACATGTGAACTTTGTACGGACGCACTATTAATTTTTTCCTATATTTCACTTAGTATCTGTCTAAAAAGTTTCAAACACAATTGTTTCAAACACAAAGTCATAATAGTTCTGCCTGTGCAAAACCGGGGCGGGTCGCCTGTTAAAGACAATTTCGTAATCAAAATATTAATTAAACTTTTAAATGAATGTCCATTAACTAATAAAATTTGATAATTGAAAGCTTATGTATACTTTAGTATTTTATTGCGTTAAGCAACAATTTGACAACGTTCACGGTCATTTCTTACAATTATTAAATTATCGCCCTTTTTACAGTTCCTAATATTAGTTCGCACTTTTGAGTTAGTGAAAAAGGCGTTCTTGTATTTATAACCTCATATCTTAAAAATTAAAACTTACCTCAAGGGTTTTCATTGTTATTCACATCACTTGTATAAGCAAAACTACAAATAATTACCAATAAACACTTACAGTTAATAAAATACTACAAAAATTTTAACGACCTTCGACGCGATACAGGCACCGTTAGTAACGGACACTATAACCTCACTATGCACAGCACTAGACCTGATGAGTTCTTATTTAACCAATAGAACGCAAAAGGTCTGTGTTATTGGCAAGCTTTCTGCGGGGTCAGTGACAAAAATGGGAGTCCCACAGGGTTCAATATTAGGACCATTTCAGTTCCTTATCTATATCAATGATCTTCCTTACTTTGTTAAGGGTGATCATGAGATTGTTCTGTTTGCTGATGATACTTCGCTATAGTTTAAAATTAATAGACAACAAACAAATTATGACGACGTAAACAGCTGTCTCGATAAAGTGTACAATGGTTTGAAGCTAATAATTATTTGCTCAACGGAAAGAAAACAAAATGTGTAAAGTTTACTCTGCCTAATGTGAAACAAACGCAAACCAGTGTTAAACTTAATAATGAGGAACTAGACCTTGTAGATAATACCGCTTTCTTAGGTATAACATTAGATAATAAATTACAGTGGGGGCCCCATATAAGTGGTCTATCGAATAGGCTCAGCTCCGCGGCTTACGCTGTTAAAAAAATTCGTCGTCTGACAGATGTTGATACTGCCAGACTGGTATATTTCAGCTATTTTCACAGCATTATGTCATACGGTATTCTACTTTGGGGTAATGCTGCTGATATAGATGCAATATTTGTGCTGCAGAAAAGGGCCGTTCGTGCGATTTACAATATGGGTCCAAGAGAGTCGCTAAGAAACAAATTCAAGGCAGTTAACATAATGACAGTTCACTGCGTATATATATTAGAAAACTTGTTGTATGTACATAAAAACATTGACTCTTTTAATAAAAAGAGTGAATGTACATCATATAACTTACGAAACCAAAACAAACTTGTTATAAATTCTAGTAGGCTGCATAAGATTAACAACTCATTTAAGGGTAACTGTATACGTTTCTATAATAAACTCCCACAAGACGTTCTAAAGATGTCAATTAATAAATTCAAAGTCTTTGTTAAAAGAAAGTTGATAGAAAAATCGTATTATAAGTTGCAAGATTACCTAGACGATAGAAACGCTTGGGAGTGAACAAATTGCTCTAATTTTAATTAAAATATAGTAAACTAATTTGTTATTGTAATGATGATGGTAAAAAAAAAAACCCGACTGAGTTTGTTGTGGGTTCTTCTCGGATCAGGGCGCGAAGGAACCCTCGTAACTTTAGATTTTAAGTCGTTCTGGATTATCATCGTCAAACGTACATTAGAATTAGAGTGTGGAAAAGAAAAGAAAAAAAAAAATTTGACGATTCAAAAGTGCTGCCTACTTGAATAAAGATATTTTGATTTGATTTAACGGTCACTTTGTAACTGATTATATTGTCTGGTGTTATCTCTATGCATATTTTGTTACGACAGATACTGAGAAACGAAATTGAATACTGAATTTATCAGGCTACTCTATTAACATCCCGCTTCTGGACACAGACCTCCTTACTCATAGGACATAGGACCTACCACGCTTCTCTAATGCGGGTTGGCAATCTACACATACCTCAGAATTACTGCCGCGATATGCAGCTCTACTCACGATGTATTCCTCGAAAGAAAAGCATTGAAAGAACATTCAAGCACGTTTCATTTTTATAATGAGAACCTTAATGGTGCCTGCTCAGGATTTGAACTCGCGACTCCTCTAAACGAGAATCCACGGGTCTAATCTAAATAAAACAAAATCAATTCGCGACTGACGTGAAATTTAGTAGTTACATGTTTCGTAATGTAAACGGTCACTAAGTGCGGTATTCCATATATTTTCACGGGACCGAGACCTACGAGAGACGTATGTAAAAAATAGGTCAATCGTAACCATCTAACTTAAAACCTGTTAGACGAAAACTAAAATGAAAAAGCCTTCACATTTAATATTTATTTAATGAGTTATACAATCATTTTCTAATAAATATATCTACATTTTAATACATCTAATTCACTAATTTTATATATAAACAGACATCTAAATCCTATAGCTATTAATAAATAACTAAATAAGTGCGTATTACACAACTATACAAGAATAGTGAAATGTTTAAAACACTTTAATGACAAATATCATCTACCATTATTTATAATATAAATATGAAGAATCTCGCCTATTTCAATGTAATGCTTTTTAAGCTAATAAACAATGTAAGGTGCAAGTAATTATTTATTTCTGTCTATTATTATGTCTATTATGTCATCTCTAATAGTTAAACCTTTAAAATATATTCTGAGAGAATGCAATGAAATGTTACCTAAGCTTTGAATGTTAAATACATTTTTGTAGATTTCTTTATCTAAAAATATTTATTTCTAGATAAAACAATCTTTTTTAAATATTATTTAACTTATAAACAGTTTTGAATATTTTTACGACTAAAGTAACACTAAATCACTAAACACACATTAAATCCTATAATACTATTAACTAAAACTATTAATTTTAAATATTTAGATGTAATAAAATAAAAATATAACTGTTTGAATAATACTTTATAATATTATATAGTAAAATTAAAATAAAATCACTCGCTTTGCATAAGAATTTGCAAAAATGAAACCAATTCTCTTAAATAAAGATCTTCTCTAAAAATTAAGCTTTCAAAAGCTTTGTAAAGTTGATAGAGATAATTTAGAAATTTAGATAGAGAGAATTTAGAGTCTAAAAAGCCTTTAAATTTAAGAAAATAGAAGATATAAAAGAATAATATGAAAGAATTGATACCATTTTTATGTGAAAAGTGTCTGAAAAGTAATATTTTTTATAAAATATAAGATTTAAAAGTAAATATAATCTATTAGCGCCAATTTATATACAAATCTTTGGAACGCGTTGCAAAGAACACACTGACTAGATTTTCCACTCGATTCTTTTTTACTAAATACTTTATTTTAATCTTAAATATATTCTCCTATTAAATAAATACTTATCTACTTGAAAAAAAAACAGTTCTTAAATTTAATAAATGATATGTCGTAATGTATTTGAATTATTTTCTTGGCATATTATATTCATGGCATTTAGAGGATTTGTCACATACGTAACTTACACTTATTTGGTATTTTATTTGTTATGTAAATCTCGTTAAAATAGCCTGTAATGTAGATTATTATTTTAATATTGAATGTGATGGCTTACAATTGCTCGATATGGCCATTCTTTAGATTTTGTTATACTAAAGTTATAAGATTGATGACTAGTTTTTAAGACTAGAATTTATTGTACTAACATTATTAGACATGTTGTATAACATATTACGTTGTTATATTGTATTTAATACTTCTTAATATATCAACTACGGAAAATCACTTATTGAAAAATAAAAATATCAGTGTAAATATAAAAAGAATTGTATATTGAATAGTTATTTTGCATGACTAGATGCGAAAATGAGGACTGAATATCAACAGATTTTCTTCCCGACTAGAATGACAAGATCTAAAGTAATGTTATTGAATATTTTTTATGTTATTTCTTGACTAGATCTATTCTATGCACCGATAAATATACGACTAGATTAAATAAGTGAGATCATTCATGTATGTAAATAAAAAAATCTATATAATAACTTTTTGAGGAAAATAGACACCTATTTGACGAGATACGAGTAGTTTTTTAAAGAATATTTGACTAAAAATGACTAGAAATATTTAAATTATAAATAAAAATCTTTTTGTATATGTATGTGATAAAAACGTTATTGTAAAATAAAAAAATCTATTCGTTTTGTATATGATGACTAGGTGTTTGGACTAGAGACACTAAAGTATAGATTTTTATCAGAAACCGACTTTTTATAGGATATACGTTCAATTCCTATGTTCTTCGATTGTTAGTGTTGAAATAATTATGAGATTGAGGGTATAGCATCTAAAAATATGCTCAACAATCGATCGATTCTGTTAACCCTTCGCGACATTGGTTTTGCAATGGTGGAAGAAAATTGTTTTTGATCTATTACATTGTTTGTTTTCATTGCTAGTGGTTTTAAATTGTCTTTTTTAAATTTGGATGGTCAACTTAATACCATTTTTCTTTCTACATTAATGATGGAAATGGTGGGAGTACTGCGCTAGTAGAAGTTTAGGATTCGATAACCTACAGGGCAAATTTATGATGTTGCATTTTCTAATTTGTCTGAGTCTAGACTGGTGGGAGTTACTGCCCTAAAAAGATTTCAGTGCAATCCATCAATTGATCGGAATATTTTAAGGTGCATTGACTTGTTATCACATTAGTTTCTACGGTTACATATCGTTTTGGCACAATTGTCTCCTCACTTCGTTTGCAGATGTCTCGGATTCGATTCCTTTCAGAGCCAATTTAGGATATGGCATTTCTGCAAATTATGCTGCAAAAAATGCTGTAGAGAAAACTTAACAGCTAAATTATGTCGTACCAGCTTAGCGCGCTTTCACCTTAGACCGTATCAACACTCACCACTAGGTGAGGCCACACTCCAGCGGTAACATATCAGAAGTAACAAAACATTGTGTTAATTGCAACTCATACCGGGCATTGTATGAGGTGATCTATAAAAAAGCTAACCTGTACAGTAATAAATAAGAAACACTGTATAATGCTTCCTAACAAAACAATGCTAAAGACGTTTTCGCTTTAAAAAAAAGCAAATTTTATATAAAAATGTAAGTAAGTTGCCTACTTTTCTGTAATGCGGTGAAATGTTTATTGTTCATTTTACAATTTAATTTCATTGGGCTATAAAATAAGACAAGTAAGCCAAAAATTGAAGACAAGTAGATGAGTTAGTTAGTTTTGTGGTCTGGTTTTATTCTGGTCTACGTTTTAATGGCTAACCGGTTTGGGGCACATCGATTGGATAGTTTCAAAAACAATTTTTGTTCTAAATGCATATATTGTGGATGTAGTCTTAATGGCAGACAGGTATGTACTTGACTGTGATTTCATCTGGCGCTAATCGATGGTAAAAATATGAGATACATACATAGCATCTCATTCCCATAGGTTTAAGCAGTGACAGCGTCCTTCCACTTGCCACGATCCTTGCATATCTACTTCGCTTCTTTCATTCTCATTAAGCCTTTCATACAAGTCCGTCGGTTTAGAGTACTCTTGACCTGGCCCTTATTTAAAATGTCCTGGATTTGGTGCAGGAACGTTCCCCTTGGTCTTCCCCTTCCAACTTTCGCATTCACTCGTGACTCATAAATCCTTTTTGTCAGTCGCCTTTCATTCATTCTCTCTAAATGCCCAAACCATCTAAGCATACCTTTCTCAATTTTAGTCACTACAAAACGCTATATTCTAATAAATAGGTAATTTAACTGCTAATTGTTTATTGTGAATATAGTACCATCTTTGCTACTAAGGATTGTAATTAGCTACAGTTGAAGCGTTCCCCCCAAGACCTAAACAAAAAAAATACAATTTCCTAAATTTGCTCTGTTAAGATTAAACCCGATACCTTAGCTAACAAAGCGAGGACACCATTTTACCAACGAGTATAAAACTTATACTTGAAACGGTAAGGACGAAACGATATGTAACTGTAGAAATTAATGAGATACCAAGTCGATGCTTCTAAAAATATTCCGATCAATCGATGGATTGCACTGACCTCTTTTTAGTGACGATCGAAGTGCCTTAAGAAAAATTTGTATTCCAATCGCTATTTTCTACTACTAACATAAGTAATTTCGGTAATTACATATTTAGATTGTTGTTTATACTGTTTTTGATAAATTGTGGAATTGAGGCGTCGTCGTCTGTTATTTTACATTAAGTCTTTGAATTTAGTTTGTGGGTATTTGCTTAGAGTTAGTCTATCGTGTAGTGCAAAATTTTACGTTGTTATTTCCACCATTCAGATTTCTTTGATTGGTAAATTAAATTGGTAAAGATCTAGAGATTAGACATGGCTCAGTATTTAAGTTCTTTGAGCGTGGAATTATGAAGCTGCTATAAAGATGTGACGTGGTTATTGCTATTGAAAAATACTGTGTATTATTAAGCCAATTTTGTTATTGAATTTTTTTCCATACTATACTTTCTTGTCAACCTTATAGATAAAATGTACAAGATTGTATGTTTTGTTTGTTACATTACGTAAGCAAAAACCACCTAACTTATTTCGCTCAATTTCGTATAAAAATTTAACTTAATGCATATAATTTTCCCCGTAAACGAGATCGGATTCAATCCGTAAACGAGAATCAATATTTAGCAATTATTGACCCTTTAACTTAGACAGCGTTAGTAGTAGTGAGGAACCATTCATCAATTACGTAAGGTTTGGTGAGGGGTTTCAAAAATATCTACCTACCCTTATATTGGAGAAAGTTGGTACAATCAATTATGACGTTAAATTTTATTTATGGAAACCTATTGCCAGTACAAAATACTTTTTATCAATTTATATTGTAATATCGTTTCGAGAAGAACACGAGGGGGGAGGGTGTAAAAATCATCATAAATTAGTAACAAATGGAATAGGCAATTAAAAATGGACCCAGCCCAGACAGATGCTATTTTAAAATACGCCGTCAATAAGTATTAAGTTATAAGTTACTGTAAATTTCGGTATATACATGGTTTGTAAAATCCTCTGTACATAACTAATGAATCCTTAATGGTATAGTAATCGACGCAGTCGCGGGCAAAACCTATTTTATAATATGCCAAGAAAATGTTTATAAGTGATAACTTATTAAAAACTTCGCTATATACATACACACTAATCTGATGCATAGTGATATATAACGATATGTGACTATTTTACAACTAATGTTTCGCAATAATAATTAAAGTTGTATCATATCGCTGCTTTGGTAGAACAGTGACACAATTCAGAACAGCTAATTTTAAAGGAGAGTCGCTTGAAAACTAAAAAAAAAACACGTTAAAACAACTAATGATATACTGACATTTTGTGGTGTCACAACATCATTTTTGCGGTTATAAATATTTGTGAGAAATCGTACAGCAAATACGAAAGCCTCAAAATACGAACTTTACATCAATGCAAAAAAAACTCTTCTAAAATCTGTGGTGTAAGGACTCTGGTTTAACGTTTTGCTGACCAAAAGAATCCCTTAATCAATGAAGCTAATTAAATATTGAAGTTAATTTTACTGCAATTAAAAAATAATTTAAAAATTACAAATTTTTGTGGACTTACAGCAAAAAACACCACATTTGATCAAAGCACTTATTCTGCAAGTGTTTCTATTTTTCGTCCTAAAACTATGGGACCTAACCCAATCGACGCAGTATTTTTTTGTGATTGAGATAATAGAATAAACCCATTTCCAGTTTTTTGAAGCTTACAGCTAATAAGCTTTCTAAAGTCGATATGTTTTGAACATGATTAGATTATGCTCTATTCTGTGGTGTCCTTAACTAAAATATTGAAAATACTGCATTATGTAATTGTTCATTCAAAACAGTGATATACGATCAAACACAATATAAAGTAGTAACGAGTATTTACGACAAATTATCATTTGAGGCTACGATTTAATTTTACCAAAAAAAAAAACACGTTAATAAAATCCAATGTTTTCCGAAAATGATTATTTACACACGCATTTACGAATTTATGAAAATGATTCCTCAAAATATATTCTTACTGTGAAATAGTATTTAGCTAAAACATTATAGCTCTAGTTGCCTCAATTATCTTGTAAAAAATATATAGATATATATTAGATATCATAAATATATTTCACATGAAAAATAAATATCAAACATTTAAATTATACACACGTATAGTACAGTAGTGGAAGGTGTTTGACACCTCCATTAAATGTTTTGGAATGGTGCTGTAGGAGATCATTTATATACACAAATCTTATAAGACTAGCTAATATTTTTCTACTCAAATAAAAATATGTAATCTATTTTTTTATATAATTAATCATTAAATCAAAAATACATTTAAATATTTACAACTTTATACGGGTGTAACGAAGTGTATAAAGGGCATATTGCTTAAATACACCTAAAGCAGTGTTTCCCAACATGGGTTTCCCACAGGAAGGCCATTGGATAGTTTAGGGGGACAATTCAAAATCGAGGTCAAGGGTTGCACTAAATTAATATAGAAAAATAAATATTAAAACTATTTTCAATTTGAATTTCAGTTTCCCGTTGTTTAAAATTTTAACTTACGATGTTTTGATAACAATTTCATAGTGATTTCTTTCTAAAACCTATAATTTATATTTCATTAAAGAACAAATCAATTATTAAAGTTTAAAAGTTATGTATGGGGGCACAAAATTTTAGAAATTTTAAGATCTATGCCTAAAAAGGGTTGAGAAACACTGATCACGTTTCGTGCCTAAACTGATGTGCCAATATTGATGAAGTTTGGTATACCGATAGATGAAATAGGGACTTTAACGATAACGAACGTTCTTATCCATCATTTTTATAAATAAATCTATATAAATTGATATTGCAGTAGTTACATATTAAAATAGGTCGGTCATATACTCCTAAAAAAGTTTGAATGTTTTGTAATATAAATAAGGGGATATAATATTTATAGATACTAACGAATGCTGGTAGATATAATGCATATTATGTCAAATATCTACAAAATGGAAAATTTCAAATGCGTAAATAATTACAGGACAGAGTCACGGTATTTTTAAATCTACTTAGGTAATTCCAGAACAAACAGCTGTTTAGAACTATACTTTTGTCCAATAACTAAAAAAAAATTGATTGAGAAAACAAATTCAATAATTGAAAATCTAGACATGCACACTAAGTTAAGAATTTATTCTTTTTTTGTATAAAAACTCAAAAGTCTTATTAATAATTTAAGCAGCTACATGTTCAAACTTTTCGTAATAATGGTGGACTACTTAATTAAATAAATATGAAGTGCAAAATAACATGTAAAAAATATTATGAATGGACAAAAACATAACTTGAGTTCGAAGTGCTATTTATAAAGATTATAAAATTACAGTGCATTCAATTTAAAATAAATAATTAAGGTTCAATTTACATTAATACAATTTTTAATATTCAAAAATGTTCAGACCATGATTCATGAGAAATACATTTATATAATTAAGAATAACTTGTAACATGTATACTATGTATGAAAACTGGTTTTTGATTTAATGAATGATATATACAGGTCTTAGGAGCCCGCTTCCGGAAACGAAGACAGACGAAATAACTAATGACACTTATGTTGATGGGAGAGAAAAAATCGATCCTGAGTTAAATAAATAGTATTTTTAACGAAAGCACGGGACCAGTTCATTGACCCGTGCGTCAGGTTTTGATTTTGAATTTGATTGCTGGTTTCTTTTCAGTAAAGTTATATATTTTTTACGAAACTATAGTTACATTTATCTGTGCAAACATGATGGAGCGTAAATAATGCTAATCAAAAGTTTTAATAACATGATTTTTTTAATCAGTATCGATTTTTCTTCGTCCCGTCATCAAAGTCCGTCTTCGTTTTCGGAAGCGGTCTTCAACACCTTGTATATATGTAGTAATAATACTAATAAGATTAATATTTGTAAATGCTTAAGAGAAATATAATGTACTGTCCTGCCCGTAGGATGATGAATATGGATACAAAGAATTAGATAGTGTATAAGGAAACCGCGGCACAGGCCGCAGAACGCGACGTCACCCATCTCCAGTACCTCCTCCTTCATCCTCAGATCCCGTGACATCTAGACTACGTGAATCCTCAGATGAATAGTTTGAGGGACACCGATTCCTCACCTCTTCCCAATTTGACTCAGGCTGGGGTATTTTATTCCAGAAAGTATTGAAGTTGTTTTCGTGTAGCGTTTCCTGCTAAAAAATAATTAAAAATATTAAAAGAGATATATTTTTTTATTGCTGAAAGCTAGTACTTGACTGAAAGGACAAGAAATAGAATATTACGTAACATAAAGATCGATAACAAACTTTAAAATAAAAAAATTGGGAACTATATCATGTAAATAAAATGATCGGACTTTAGAGTGAAACTTCTTCAGTTGCATGAGGGTAATTTATTTACGGATGAAACGCGTGATTAGCGTCAAGAAGATATGCAGCGTTTTTTATGATAATTCGTTTGAAGGTTAGATAGTTTTAATATTTACAAATAACATGTGGCATTTCAATTTGTCACTCGTCATTTAATATACTATTTTTCATAATACGATGATAAGAGAACGTTGTGGTATAAAAGAAGATGTAGTGACTAAAATTGAGAAAGGTATGCTTAGATGGTTGGGGCACATAGAGAGAATGAATGAAAGGAGACTGGCGAAAAGGACTTATGAGTCACGAGTAAATGCGAAAGTTGAAAGGGGAAGACCAAGGCGCACGTTCCTGGACAATATCCAGGACATTTTAAATAAGGGCCAGGTCAAGAGTACTCTAAACCGATGAACTTGTATGAAAAGTTTGATGAGAATGAAAGAAGCGAAGGAGATATGCACGGATCGTGGCAAGTGGAAGGACGTGCTCTCTGCCTACCCTTATGGGAGTGTGACGTGATGCTATGTATGTATACGAATATATACACGTTTCTAGCAGCAGTTATACAGTATAAAATGTAAAAGTTTACGCTTAAAGACAACTTTAAGATGTTGAATCGGATTAAGTTTGACAAAGGTAACTAGACGTTCAAAGGGAACTAGAAGAATATTCCAAAATAATCATCTCACCGGTTGGTACGGATAATCCACGTGAACCTGTCGAAAAGCTGAAGGCTCTTTATCAGGCTCGTTGTCTGGTTGTTCATGAGCTAGAAGATGTTTCCTCAGGTAAGCTTGTCTCCTGAATAATTTTCCACATTTGTGACAAGGAAAACGACCGGTGTCAGTAGTAGACGGTTCCCGTCGTTTGACTGCTCCGGGGACCCTTGGTTTGTGCCAACGGCGATGTGATGCAAGGTTTGCAGGGCAGTTGAAAACCTGAAAGATTATCACTGATGTCATATCCTATAAATAAAGTCGTTGAATATATCCACACCGATGGAAATTCGCTCCAACCGGGAGTGTGTGAAACCCAGAATTGCCTGGCAGAAATTACTCAGAGAAATAAGGCCACCTTTTTGCTTCTCTTTAGCACAATAAAGTTTTTTCTACTTTTTTTCGACGTCAGTTTCGAGTACTTAGTTATTGTATGTTATTTAAGTAATAAAACACACGTGCTTAATGTGCTTTGAAGTTGCAGTTTTAATTTAAGTCAATGCTGTGATAGATACTATATTTCTATACTTTTAATAATTGCAAAAAACTGTAATATTGCTGGAAATATTTATTACTTTTATCTTATAACGACAAGTAATTATTATTTATGATCATCTTTATAGATATACATACAGCATCCATGACTTCTTAGCATAATATTTTGCAAGTATAATATGAATTGATTTGAAACTTTTACACAATATAGGATTTTTATTTATGGAAAATAACTATGAGTGTGAATGAATTACAGTCTATAAAGAGGTCTTTTCTTTAAAATACATCGTTATCCTGATCTATCCATGACCTAAGCGTTTACTTTTAAAGGGTTAAAGACCTTAAAATTTTAATAATTTTGTCTTTAATTACATCCAAACATAAATTCCTTTAAACGATAACAATCGAAATATACTTTTATGTAGTGAAACCGTGGATTTGCGTTAGAATAATAATATGTGTGTTATAAATATATTACATTATATAGATTCGTCTGTTTAATCATAAATCCTTATACAGTCTTATAGAAAAATGTATTTCAATGTGTCCTTACGAGGCTTATATCTTATCTCGACTGGGATACATCATTTTGAATTTCAGATAAATCAGAAATTATGTGACTAAGTATGTTGTTATGCAAACCAATGGAATTCTCTTTTTAACATTTTTTGATGTGCATAAGTCATTTGAACTATTGTGAGGAGGGAATTGGAGAGACACTGAAGGAGGCAAATGAGAGGCAAAGGGAGGATGCGGTTGATGCCCTCCCTCTCCGTCGAAGGAGGCTGGATGGTAATAGGCACAGGTATGCGCTCCACTATTCTTCTCAGTACACTGTAGACTCTTATAGTCGGCATCATCCGGGTCACTAGAGTGGAATACGAAATGGGACCCACTAGTGATTCCATCCAAGGTTGGAAGAATATCTTCTTCCTTCGGGGTGCGTAAAAGCATTTCCCAGCGACAAAAAAAGGGAATTGGAGAGAACTAAGAAGAAATAATAGAGAGAGATAAATTGATGCGATAATTAAATATAACTGTTTGAAAATTTCTGCAAATACATGGTGTTTAATTTTTGTTAAATCAATAGAAGAAAAGTATTACTTTTATCTATCCTTGAACAAACTAATGCATTTAGGAATTGCGATGACTACTTTAAATCAAGGAAACCCTTTCCTCTCACTGTTTTATACAACACTTAATGTAAATAAATTAAAGGTACTGAACTGAAATGAGGTTCCATAGAAAAATTATTAAGCAAAATAATGAGATTGGTATATTAAAAACTAAACCTTAGAGAAAAAACTATTCTCTTCAAGTATTTATTCGTTATGTTTAATTTTTACCTTGATGTTGCTTATCTTTGTCCACGTAATTTTCACCAATAACTAAGAAACGACTTATAATAAGTAAATTAGTTACTACTTAGACCTTCAATGATTTTTTAACGTATATAGTGTGTATTTTGTTGGTGTTGGATAAAATAAAATTAAAAAGGAAATATAAATGTAGTTTTAAATACATGTGTATATGTGTGTTAGATATATGTTATATAATGTCTGTAACAGAATTAATTTGTTTATTGCTAAAAGTAATTACTATTAGTATAGGAAATATGCTAATAGTTTAGTTATATACTTTCTTCAAGTTACTATGCTTTTTTCTTGCGTATTACTTATTCGCTTGTTTTTTTAAAAAGGCAATTCCTACACCATTTGACACGTACATCCTTATCCCAATACAAATAATGAATCTTTTTAACTTCATAAGTCATAAAAAAAAGTGCCATCCTTTACAAATTGAGAAGAAATATATAAGGGGATTGTGAACAGATACTATGAATTATAAGCAGGAGTATAAACTCGTAAATGATAAAATGTTATTGCATTGTGTTTACATCTTCGCTTTATTCTGATGTAATTTATAATTCAATGATCAAGTCAGGTAATAATATCGCTGCAGTTCTAAGTTGTATTGAGGTCACTGTTTAATATTCATGAAAATCATACACAATTATTATCTTTTTTAATGCTTATAAATAAAATAACTCATTTATCGTATCAATGACGTTAATTGGTGTAAAAATGCTTTTTAAACTACTTTCCCATCAACATATTTACTGTATATTTGCACATTAATGAAAATTGCGCTTACCTATTTAAGTCACACAATTTTTTAAATTGCAGACAGGCTACCGCTCGACTGTGATCACACCTGATGGTGGTGAGTGATGATACAGTCTAAATCGCGATAATCTGGTATGAGATAAATTGCCTCTTAAGGTTTTTACACAACATCGTACCGGAACACAAATCTCTTTCTTGCTCGTCAGTATATCTTTAATAGTGGTGAGGTAACCTCCCTCCAGTCGAAACTCAGACAGAATTAGAAAATACAGTTTGCTAAATTTGCCTCACCAGGGATCGAACCCAGGACCCCTGTCAGCGTAAAGAGTACTGTTACTTGCGATTGATTATTTAAATTATATGTTGAAGTAACCAGAAAATATTATAAGAAGCCTGATACACCATATAATATATATGTAAATGATCTTTAAAGATTTAGTTTTGAGTTTACATACGTAGTATATTCAAATTGAAGCTGTAGCACTACAAAATATAATAATGACATTCGTTTAAACATGTTATTTCATTTTTGAAAAGCTCTTAGTTATTATCTCTTTGAAGTGAAACTTCTTAAGGCGCAATAGGATAATTTTTGTATGGATAAAACCCGTGATTAGCGTCACAAAGATGTGCAGCGATTTTTTACGCTAATTCGTTTGAAGTTCAGGTAGTTTTAGTATTTACAAATAACATGTGGCATTTTAATCTACCTCTCGCCATTTAATATACTATTTTTTATAACATAAAATACTCTTTTTCACAAAATTTAATGAATAATTTCTAATATTGACCAAAAAAAACGTGGCATTTTTATTTTTCAATTCGTCATTTGAGATTTCAATAAATTCTTTGTATTAATTTTCGACACTTAACTTTTTATGGACAATTAAATTCATTAAGTTCCTAACATATATACCTTTTTCCTTCCCTCTAAGTCTCAGAAATCTAAAGTTTTAGATTTGTGTAAATATATATTACCAAGATTTAAAAATTACTTAGGCAAAGAAGTTTCACTTTTGACATGTGTCATTTGTATGTACAACAAATGACAGTAATGACCCTCATTTTATTGCATAAACTGATAATTATATTGCCCCATCATCGAGATAACCGCTAACAATCAACCATCACGCACCAACTGCAGTATCAATTAAGGTGTACAAACATTCAGAGCACCTAAACAAGGCGATTCCCATGGAAATCCACCAAGTGTTTACAATCAACACCCTCGTGTTATAAGTTCCCACATGAAACTTTTTCTCTATTTAACACAAATTCACGACCACTTATCTAAATAGCAAAAGTAACTCTGTTTGTCGCGCTTTTACATTAAATCTACAGAACCGATTTAAATGAAATATGAAACACAGATAGTCTAGAGCCTGATAAAGAATGTAGGCTAGTTTTTAGTACGAATAGAGGGTTGTAAGGGATGGAATTATCGTCATTTGTACAGCTAGAAACTTGGTATATACGTCTTGTCTAAACTAATATTTTAAAGACTAAACATTTGTGATTTTTTATGTATATATGTTTGTAACCTTTTAACAAAAAAATTACTGTACCGATTTCAAAATTTTTTTCATCATTAGAAAGCTTCATTTTCACTGAGTGGCATAGGTTATATTACTTTATCAAAAAATAGAGATCCCTCAGAAAAATGCATTAATGAAACCCACGTTCCACAAAAAATATGTTATCACGTGCGCTGCGAAAACTATTAAAGATAAAACAAAAAAGTGTTATAGAATATTATAGAAGGTATTAATATCTACAAAATAGTCCACGATACCATACGTCCAACTACTGCAGTTATGCCTTTTTAACCAATTTGTTTGCATTTTAAAAGTTAATAAAAGTGCCGACAATAGTCAAACCATTATTCATTAAAGACAGTTTCAATACCTATAAAATACTTTTTAAATTATTAGAATCGGACATTCCGTTCAAAAGATATAACGTATTTTAAAATGGCAACCTAGAGAAAATAATGTATCCCGAGTCCAGCTCCAGTGTCAAATATAGGGAAGTTCTGAGATAATAAAGTTTTACAAATAAATAAAAAATAATAAAGAAAGTTTTGCTTTTCAATTTTTGTTTTTATTTTTAACAATTTATAATAATCAATCTAAAAATTACTGGATCAGTATAAAAAATTCCTACAACAGCTGTAGAGTATTTTTAAATTTTCTTATGTCGGACATTCTACGCAAATGATGCTATGAATTTAAAAATATATTTGTTAGATAATATATATTCGTTGTAATGTAAAACCTGTATATTGATTAGATTATGAATGTAAGTGTGAATCCAAAAATCTGAAAGGAAGAATTAAAAATTAAGTGAAATAGAACTTTAATGTTAACAAAAATCAATAGTTCGACTTAGTAGACTTTCCACTGCGACGAGATTGGTATCTGCACGGGTAAAACGCGGAGCATTGCTAGTTGATTATAACAACAAAAGGATATTAAAAATGATACCTTATCACATTCTGGACAGCGGTATTCAATATGGACGATCCTTGAACAACGATGCTGGGCAAGCGCAAACGCATCGCTGTATAGACGTCGGCATAGTCTGCATATATATCGCCCCAATCTGTTTTCTATTGTAGCAATTAACGCCTTAGCCTCATCCGTCACTTCTACCACGTTGAAAGCAGGATCGATATCCCCCTAAGATAAAATTAAGAGTGTTAATCCTGATATTGAATATAACGAATCTTAGGCAGGCACCGTTAAGTTTCCCTTTATAAAAATTAAACTTATGAGCTTGTACTGCCTCATTGGTTTAGTGGTTAGCATGTTCGGTCACAGACCGAGTTTCGAACAAACGTCTAAATTCTCGACGAGCTTGGCATCAAATTGACTTGACTGCTTCATTGGTCTAGTGGTTAGCATGTTCGACTACAGACATAAGATCCTGGGTTCAAGTCCCGGGTCGGGCTAATTCAAAAATGCATATTAAGATTCCTATTAAGATTTTCTAAATATTTGCCGGAAGTTAGGAAGTTGACCTTGTGATCCACCCCCGTCCCTTGGAGAGCACGTTAATCCGTCTGATCTCTCTCCAATCGTGTCAGATTCCTGTCACATCGGACTATGAGAGAGATGGATTAGAGAGTGCACTTGTGTACTATGCCTGCTAAGCCACAGTGAAGAAGCGTGTTGGGTTTATGGTCTTTTACCCGTCTCTCGTATGAGTGGGGTGGCCTGTGTCTAGCAGTAGGACGATAACGGGCTGCTACTTACTACTTACTACGTATGTGCTTGATTTTCCTTTGCATTCCATCATAAAGTTGTTCGGTGAAGGTTAACATTGTGAGTAAACTGGTATATCCTGAAAGTAATTCCTGAATATGTGTAGCCTGACAACTTGCAGTGGAACAGAGTGATGGGTTGTCTAGAACCCTCTTTCCTATGAGTGAATAGGGCTATTGCCAAGTATTGAAAGCCTTATACTTATATTATAAATGAGACAGTGAGTAAGTTTGTTACATTTTTATGCTTTAAACATGTGATTCAAATATGATAAATTTTATTTCATAAATTAGGTTATGATGTATTTTGGTAACGGTATGTAATTTTGGAGAGCTTGTGAGGTGAGGGATAAAGGAAGGTAACTTGTTTGAAAGTATTTGATGCAGCTGAAATTTATTCGGAGATAGGCAGTTTATAAATACCAGACTTTAGTTAAGAAAAGAATTTGGAAAAATCACATTTTAAGAAGGAAAATGGAGACGGGGTTTTTGTCGCGGGTGAATTTCAGTATGTATTAACATTAAGTTAGAAATGCAAAAAACCCAAATCACTGTGATTGATTTATAAGGCCCAAGCTAAAGTAATCAAATTGTAGCATAGAGCGTATTAAAGGCATTTAGAATGTCATTTGGTAGACAAGATGACATTCTAAGTACGCTAACGCCATTTGAACGTTTAAAATTGTATGGAAATGACGTATCATATCGATATGTCACGTGATCACTTGAACAAATTATATGGTTCTAGTCGTTCGACGTAACATTAGCATTCTTAGAATGTCAACTTGACTAGGGGGGCTTAAATGCTAGTAATCTTAGACAATTTCACATAATAGTGTAAACGTGTAAATAACTATGTTGAAAAAATATTTCATTAAACTTGTTCTTGGTTAAAATGAAACGTGAAATATTTTAATCTTCGACCAAACTAAGTTGTAACCGTAGTTAAATAAAACACATAAAAGAACAATTCGTATTAGCAAAAGTGTTGGTTTGACTTCATGGAATGGATTTATTTCATGTCTAATGTCCTCAAGGCCCACCCCTTACTGTGAACGTTGCGGTTTGCCCTTAGAGCTGTTATTAGCAAAAACACAACACAATAAGCGATTTCATAGCGTTTAATTGCCCAAGCGATAAGGAAAGTCGCTTGAGACCGAGTAATGGTATGGTTAGAACGTTTAATTAACAGTTCCTGTGCAGCTTTGCCAGTTATTTTGGCACGAATAAATTATAAACATTCCCTTCACTATACAAATTATATGCAAGTATTTCTACTTTGATTTGTAAATAATTGATGTAGCACGAATGCATTGTTTTAAATGATGAATAACACTGCCAAATTATGATTTAGCTAAAAATGAATTACATTCATAAAAAAAACACTATTTTGTATAGAATATAAAAAAGGATAAAGCTCCAAAACACTACCCACAGATAGAATGGACATGTCAAGGGACAATTTTAATTTATAGGGCATTCTTTTGAATTTATTTTTTTCATGTCTAAACTATTCTATAGAAACAAATATGTACATTACCTTGCGGACTACTAATGTTTCATCTTCAGCGAGGTCTCTTATTATAGTTCCGGAGACTGGCGATGTTTTATCTTCATCGAACGTCAATCTTCGTACAACTTTGCTCTTTTTCAATGGTTGTACAGGTCTAGGTGGTTTCTTTGGTCGCTCCTCCACGTCTTTTATTTCTACTATTTCCGGCGAGCTTCTCTCACTTTTTTCTCCATCGTCTTTCGGAAGACAACTCCGAAGTTCTTCAAAAAATCTCTTCGTGAATTTCAGCTTTTTAGCCTCAGGAGTGTCACTGTCGTTAGAAATTTCATCGTCAAATTTTCTTTTCTGTATTTTGTCCAGTGATTCATCGGTTGCATTGTCGTCTGTTTCTTCGAAATGTCTAAATATTTTTGGTTTTTCACATTTTATATCTGAAGCTTTTCTCTTTTGATTAGGGGGAGGAGTGCAGGGCGGAGTGATCGGAGAAGTGGGTTTAAGTGATAAATCAAGTGGTACTAAGGGCTCATTGTAGTATGCTAAATATTGCTGAAGGAGGGTCGGATGTTGTTGGGGAATTAAATCATGTAGATAATTACTCGAAATACGTACTGGTGGAGCAGCATACTGCTGATAGAATCGGGAGGAAGCGAGCCGATGAAAATGTGGTAGGGCCGCTTCCATTTTCACACGAAATTGGTGTTATTATTCAAACTCATTTTTTGTTTGATGATTTTGTTCTTGATAAATCTGTAACAAGAATATTAATTTTAAAACATGTCATGTCGTCAATTTTGCATTTATAGCCATAGTCAGGTAAATGTATAGTATTTGATAGAACGTGGCTAGACTTACAGCTTAGTGTAAATGTTATTATGTTGAATAGAAATGAAAAGGAAAAGGTATTTTCTCATCTCGATGGCATTGGAGACGTCCATTTGTCTGATTGTAACAACGGGCTTCAAATAATGAAATTGCTCTTTCAGCAAATTGACGACACATAAAAAGGTGAAAACGTGGGCTTTCAATGGTTTGATTGCAAGTAGACGAGGTAATGTACGTAACGAAAATGTGTTGTTACAAGATTAATGTAAATATAATTGGAAAGGGATATTTTATTAATTACATTCTTAATATTAAGAGATTTATCAAAAAATTCTTGATATGCTATAATAGGCACATAATTCGTGGCTAAATTAAAAACAATAAAGTTTTCTGATTTGAGGGAGACTTTTAGTGACGTTTATTAAAACATTTTGACCTCATCGAAATATTGACACTGTAATGGCGAATTATTACATATGTGCACTTTATAACAGAACCTATAATTCTAAAATTAAAGATACTTATATTAAAGTATTCCATCGGAATGGACCATAATATTTTAAGAAAAAAAGGGACAGTCGTTGCTTTAAATTAAACTTTCTATATATGTATGTAATTTTGATCAAAAATACAGTAAATAAATTAAAAAAATTATAATTTATATACGAAATCGGTTAATAGAATACTACCTAATTATATCGACCCCCAAATCGCTCCCACGCTCCCCTAGTTTTGTGGTACCCTTTTGGGATTTACCAACCTTAAGCTGCCGGATCACCGTATTCAAAATAACCCATATTTTTTGACGCTGGGTAACGATATTGTAATGTATTGGTATAGGTTATAATAATTTGTATGTAGGTTGTATATAGTTTTTAAGATGAAAAAAATGATGTCAATGTTTTTGTTCTTTTTCGTAGAACAACTTTGTAACAGTAAAATGCTTTTCATTAATTTATTATTCCTGCTAAATTAGCGATTTCACATATATAAGGCACATTTAAACAGGCAGTGGATGAGCCTTGAACAAGCCAAAATACCCACTATGACCCTGGGAAACCCTCAAAATTTTTGTTTGGGATACCAAAGCTCGCCAATGCAATCCACTTTGACAATGCTCTTGTTTTTGATCCCAGTTCAAGGAAGCGAAATGCGATGTATAAATCTACGTATCCTGCTTCTTGGTAACTCCTGTCGGAAAGAAGGAGCATTATTTTGCCCTCGTTATCGACCTAACAGATTCGCAAAAAGAGGCAACTGCGTTTCAAATCCTGTTCCAACAATATCAACTAACGAGAGGTGCTCTGATAAAACCTGACTTTAATAAAATACCACACAAACCGGCCTTATTAGCTCCTCTCACCATGCTTTAAAGCAATTCGAATCACTTTTAGCAATGTAAAAAATATTTGATAACGTTGCTATAATACTGCTTTCACAATTAAATGCGCTTCTAATGCATCTTAGGATAATTTTTTGGACTCTCAAGTCAGATCTGCTTGCTAAACTAGGCAGCCTGTTTATTAAATATAGATAAAACATCTACAAATCAAGGTATTAATTATAATGAACCAACATTTTAATTTTTGTGTATAAGGTACACTAGCCAAGCGAATAGCAGCCCGTGTACAGTTAGCTTAATGTACAAAACATGACCCTCGTTACTTTATACTTTTCTGTATATTTAGCAAAATAAATAGCACGAATAAGTTATATCGTAATGGTGGTATTATGGTTTAATTTGATCTAAGGGTTTGATGGTGCGATTATTTGGAATGAGTAAGTAAGAGGGAGTATAGCTTAATGTAGTAAGTTCTAGAGATACAACTAAATGTCAACAGTTTTGAAGTAAAATATGTAGATTTAAATCAGACTGTAACAAGTTACCATCGAGCACAGAAGAGAGGGTTTTTAGTAAGCATAGGACACCTAACTAACATATACGATTATTGCTGCTTGGCTGATAAAATAATATATGACGACAATAACTTAAATAAAAAAGAGGGTTATTATATTATAATTTGTAAAGAAGCAGTGGTATAGAAATAGACAGCGTTTTTTATGAATACTTACGCCAATATGTATGTAACTACTTTAGCTTGGGAGAAAGGGCGTATTATTGAACAAACTTTATATAATTTCTACTAAATAAAATTATTTAATGAGAAATTAAAGCTAAAATGTTATTCATTTCCATAGGTGTATTGAACTATTGCTTTTAATTTTATATCATAGATCCTTTTAATGGGAAATGCAAGACTTTTAGCTTAGACCACTCAGCCTTGTCTTCAGTTTGAGATTCTAATCTATTAACGAAATGCAATCTTGTTCATGTGTATATAGGATCGCCCTGAAGGAGACTTTATGCTGGTGTAGAGGCTAGCGTGGTGCTGTACGGTGCACCAGTGTGGGTTGACTCTCTGACCGCTGTATTAAATCCATCCTAGCCAGGGCTCAAAGAATAACAGCGGTAAGGGCATACGGGGATACCGCACGCCACCTGTCGATGATGTGGGGAGGATTAGGTCCTAAGCAGAGGGAGCACTGATCCAAAGGTGGCGTTAGGACCTGAAATTGCCAACGGCGGGTCTCTTCTCCAACTGCGGGCGGCACGGACCTCTTTCTTAGAGGCTGTTGCAGGTGCTGACCGGACATTATTGTTTCGGTAAGTTCCTGCATCAGATTGTTCGCCGCGAGGAAACATCCGTGTGGTATGAATGTGATGCATTAATTCGGTGCAGCACACTCTGGTAGAATGCCCGGCGTAGGGACCCTAGCGGGATCTTTTGATATCGTTGGTTGGAGGGGACCTTTCGTAGGAGGGTATAATTGGCGCAATGCGAAAGGTATTGGAGAGCAGTGGTCTCCTTCTGCAAACCTGTTAATTCGCTGAAAGAGGCACTTGTGAGGCAGAGGGAGAACTCTAGAGACGCTCCCTTTCTCTGGCGCAGGAGGTTGGGAGGTAGGAGGCGTAGATTTGTGCTTGTCCTATCAACTTCCTAGGTTTAAAGCGGGATTTTCTCGGAGAGCCAGGGTAGATGACTTGATAAAATATCAGTTATTGGTTATATAATAACATCAGGGTTACAATTATTGAGATATAGCAATAATTCCCATGATTAGGTTTTAGATCTTAAACCAACAACTATATATCAATGCGGGTTGACTACATATAACCTAAAATCGATTAATATGTATATAGATTTTCTCGAAATGCTTTAGTTTTACTGAAAATGGTAAAAATAATATACGAGATACATTTCGATTGGGCGTGTCAACGTGAAGATAAGCACCGAGGGCGGAACAGTTGGGCGGGATTCTCTAATATTCTCGTTACATTTGTTTCACGATTTAGAATTGTATAAAGAACAACATTAAATTCGTTATTATTAAAAAAAAAAAATNTTTAAATTAATTCCATATCAAGATGTAAATAGAGCAATTCATTCACTCCCACGGTATTTTGTCTTCTAAGTATTCCTTCAATTATAAAATTATTTCTCTATTAGCTTTCTTTTAATGAAAGATTTAAATTTCTCGATAGACATCTTTGTAACTTCTTCTGGGAGTTTGTTATAGAAACGTATACAGTTACCCTTGAATGACTTCTCAATTTTATGTAACCTACTAGAATTTACAGCAATTTTATTTTTTATTTCTTAAGTTATATGAGGTGCATTCACTTCTTTTCGTAAAAGAGTCAATATTTTTATGGACATATAACAAGTTTTCTAATATATATACGCCGTGAACTGTCATTATTTTCACTGCTCTGAATTTCTTTCTTAGATAAAATAACAAGTGACGACAATAACTTAAATACAGGAGAGGGTTATTATGTTATTATAATTTGTAAAGAAGCAGTGGTATAGAAATAGGCATCGTTTTTTATGAATACTTACGCCAATATGTATGTAACTACTTTAGCTTGGGAGAAAGGGCGTATTATTGAACAAACTTTATATAATTTCTACTAAATAAAATTATTTAATAAGAAATCAAAGCTAAAATGTTATTAATTTCTATAGGTGTATTAGACTATTGCTTTCGATTTTATATCATAGATCCTTTTAATGGGAAAAGCAAGACTTTTAGCTTAGACCACTTAGCCTCGTCTTCAGTTTAAGATTCTTATCTATTAACGAAATGCAATCTTGTTCAAATGCATATAGGTTCACCCTGAAGGAGACTTTATGCTGGTGTAGTGGCTAGCGTAGTGCTGTAGGGTACACCAGTGTGGGTTGACTCTCTGAAGAGTTTGACTCTCTCTGTATTAAATCCATCCTAGCCAGAGCTCAAAGAATAACAGCGGTCAGGGCATACGGGGATACCGCACAGTCGTGGATGGTGGCATTTTCTGGCGGGTGACTTCCCTTGGTAACTACGGGCAGAGATTCCAGCAGCCACCTGTCGATGATGTGGGGAGGATTAGGTCCTTAGCAGAGGGAGCACGGATCCAAAGATGGCGTTAGGACCTGGAATCTCGACGGCGGGTCTAGGGGCCACGGACCTAGTGAAAGGGAGTGGAGGGCAGTGGCCTCCTTCTGCAAATCTGTTAATTCGCTGAAAGAAGCACTTGTGAGGTAGAGGGACTCTACAGACGCTTCTCTTCTCTGACGCAAGAGGTTGGGAGGTAGGAGGCGTAGATTTGCGCTTCTTTTATCAACTTCTTAGGTTTCCCAGCGGGAATATTCCGCAGAACCAGGGTAGATGACTTGATAAAATATGAGTTATTGGTCATATAATAACATCAGGGTTACAATTATTGAGATAAAGCAATAATTCCCATGAGTCATGATTAGGTTTTAGACCTAAGAGCAACCGCTATATCAATGCGAGTTGACTACATATAACTTAAAATCGGTTAAGATTTATATAGGGCTTCTCGCAATGCTTTAGTTTTACTGAAAATGGTAAAAATATTATACGAGATACATTTCGATTGGGCGTGTCAACGTGAAGATAAGCACCGAGGGCGGAACAGTTGGGCGGGATTCTCTAATATTCTCGTTTCATTTGTTTCACGATTTAGAATTGTGTAAAGAACAACATTAAATTCGTTATTATTAAAAAAAATTACTTTGAAAATTATCCAATATATATTGGTTATATGTATTTACATTTCTAAGTTTTTAAATATCAACATCTAATTTATCGAACTTGTTTTCCTTTATTGACTACTAGCAATGCCCCGGGGTTTCACCCGCGTAGACCGATCCACCCACCTATCAAACTGCAAATGAAATTAATATGGCCGTCGCTGTACTACTAAATTATATTAGAACATTAATTTCTCTAGATTGATAATTTTAAATTTGTTATATCATTTTAATGTAATGCCGGATTTTTAAAATTTAAAAAGTATTTTACTGGTATTGAAACGGTCTTTAATAAAATATGAAAAAATGCTTTGATCATTGTCGGCACTTTTATTACCTTTTAAAATACAATAAAAGTACTTATAGTGGCATAACTACTGTACTAATAGTGATAAATATCTGAAATCCAGTAATTCCGCTGGGAAATGCATTTGCGCACCCCTTCCACGAGTCAGGGAGTTCGGGACTCGCCGGCAAGGCCAGACCCAGCGACACCCTCCTCACCCTAAATTGGAAGTGTCAGAGGCTTCCTTGCGCATTCACTCTGACACTCCTGGATGAACCGATTGAGGATGTTCAAGGAGAAGACATGAGGCGTTCGTAAAGACGCCTCCTGTCACCCAGCCTCCTCCTCTGAAGGGGAGCAGAATCTGCTGCAGCTTCGCGTAGTCGCTTCATTGCTTACTTTAAAGAAATGACGGCTTCGCAGAAAGAGGCAACTTGCGTTCCATCTTATCTCACTGTCAAGCATGGCGCCAACTATACTTGGCACTGAAATATCCGCTCTGATGAGGGACACCAGAGGATGTCGCTGTGGTCCCCAAGCCGGACATTCTGCCACAATGTGGGCCGCCGTATACATACGTAAATACAAAAACCACAAATGTTACCTCTTTATAATATTAGTTTAGATAGTCAGTTGAAGGATTGCTTCCGTTATACCGTCTCTGCTTGCTGTTGTTTCTTAGCTATGAATGAATATGTCCTGTAATTATTTTCTGTATGCAATAAATAATTTATCTATCTATCGAAACCAAATGACCGAGTGTTATTAAAATGTATTGTTCTCACTTAATTGTTTTAATCTTTTTTTTTTCATTTATTAAACACCAACAAAATACACATTACATACATTATCAAACTTCATTCACAGCTTTTTGTTTAATGGTATCTTAATTAAAGATGAAAACTACACGGACAAAACTTTAACAACAACGTAATTCACTTATATATATAAAATATAAACTAATAGATAAAGAAAAGATTAACAAAAGAGCGAAAAACAAAATTGGGATTATATGCTAGATAACGACGATAGTTTTTTTTTTTAAATACAGCTTTGGAATCACGAAAAACGTCTATTTCATTATTTTTTTTTGACAAGTTCGCTGTATGAGGTCATAATCCTATTCAGTGGAGAGTGATGACATTGAAAAATGTTGCTTTTATTCACTCGAACATCTTTAGTGGGAGATATAGTTATATATAGAGTTTTCGATCACTTTAAAATATTTTGTCCATCTATCGCATGTTTTATTACAGCCGGCCGTGGAAAAGGGAAATGCGCTTGGCAGAGCTGCTACGGTGTATGACGGGACCCATGGCTATCATCAGTCGTTTTATTTACATCGTAGTTTTATAAAACTGAATAATGATAGATCGTTATGAGTTGCGAACTAAGTTATATAAGCATTTAATGGCGCCGTACTCTGAGTTTTACACTTAAGTATACAAGGACTAACTAGCACGAGGCAGAAACAGTTTGTCCGCGTTAAGAATGTAGTGAGCCATTATTCAAGCTCCGCCCCCAAACCAATCAAAACCTATTAAATCTTTTCAAACTACAAGGTCAGAGAGTGGAGCTAAAATGATGACTCACTGCATTCTTAAGGCGAACAAACAGTAGTATTAGTATAAATATATGAGGTAATCGTAGTTTTGATTTAAATAACATCTATCAATTCTATAAAAGACAGTCGGTGCTGAGTAAATCGAACTTGAATAAAACGATTTAAACGTAGAATGAACGGTATAATTTACAGTATTATTTCATTAAAAATCACCCTACAAAATAATATTGTTACGTTCATTTTAACACGAAATGTTTCAATCCAAGGCTCTATTTAACACCTTAATACATATATGATAATTATAGATGTGTCGATCTAGGGCAGGGACTTTATAAAATATTCATTCCTCAATTCAATTTTGAATTGTCCACATAGAATTAAATGTTAGATTTAATTATTTGTAACGGAAACTTGTCATTTTATTCGCATATTTGATAACTACTTTACATTGTTTTCGCGCTCAACTTCAAATATATTTTTATTAAACTAAGTAGATGATACTTGACTATAGTTTGTCAAATGTCAAACCATTGATACGACGTCGTCGTGGTCAATTAAGTTAATATAATGAAAGTTCACATAAAAGCATTTTTTTGGTGATAGTTTAGAGCTTGACTGTGAAAGCACCTTCTGTAAAATACAGTCTAAGATGGTAGCACGCTGATCTGGTGATTTACCTCTTAATTAATTTGGCACATTTTTGCTGGAAAGGTAACTAGGCGTAGTTGAAGACTTCCACTCGAAATCCATAAAATCAGAAGAAATATTTTCCTAAATTTGTTCTTACGGAATTCGAATCCGTGACTTTTACTAGCAACGCTGTGTAACTTTTAAATAAAGTTCAGCTTCTCGTTTTTTTCCATTTTAGACACTCACTTACTATTAGTTGTGATCACAGTCAAACGCTAACCTGTTAGCAATTAAATAATAATAATATATGGCTCTAAATTTTCTAATTTAAAGAAAAATATTTAAGTGGCAGCTTATTAAAGTCCTATTGCTGAGAACAGGCTTCCATTCTCATAAGAGAAAGAGTTGTTAGTGCAACGTTGTTCATTGCGGTTTGGTGGGCTTTAATACTACTAAATTAAAACTTAAACTCCATATTGAAAATAATTGATAATTAAAAGTATTATGGTGAAATCAACATATCTTGGGAAAACCAGCGGAAGTTGTTTTAAGCTTCAAAAGCTCCTATTAGTAAAAAGTCCTATGCCCCAGCGGTAGGTTTGAAATAGTTACTTTCCCTGACATTTTAAATAATGGTAAATTATTGAAAATGATTCACGCTTTAATACTATAAAGGGTTACAATGAGCAAATAGTCCCACCTTTTATAAACAAGGGGTTATAAACGATAAAAAGGGGAAAAGGCGCAGAATATTCTGAAATTTCAGAATTATGAATATGTTATTTATTTTAATAGCTCCTTCAAAATCCATGAAAAGATTCCAATTTTATTCAAATTATTATGAATATATTATATACATAACATTGCAATCCTAGTACTTTCCTACTGTATACAATATCAGTTTTTGGAGTTTGAATCTCTCCAACGGACATACCCCAAACCGGTTACATTGCAATAGCTATCATAATATATAATACGATAATGATTTTAGAGCACTAATCACTGTCACTTACATCACTCATCAAGATATTGACTTCAACTTACTAAACACGGTTTTTTCCATATTCCCACGAGAGCGTGAAACACGTGGATGACACAGTGAAAAATGTCTTCTAATAAGAGGCCCGACAAACTAATCAAATATATATATATGTTTGTATACTTTCTGTAAGTAATACATAATATATTTATGCATTGGAAGTTAAACTGCTGAACATGGCTTATTCTTGAAAACCCATCCAATCCCGATCTCATCCCGTCTTAATTGAATTCGCGCAACAAAATTTAATATTTACTATATAATAACTTAATAACATATGGTCAATAGCATTGCATTAATGTCGCACTTCTGGGGACAGGCCTCCTCCACTCATAGAAGAGAGGGTTCTTAATAAACTAGGCTGCTTCTCTGCGGTTTGGCAGATACGAGTATAGTACACAAGTGCACTATCTATTCCTTCACTCTCATAGTCCAATGGGGCGGTAATCCGACACGACCAGAGAGATCAGGCGCAAGACCGACGGCTTACCATGCCTACCGATGCTTAGAGCTGGTGCACACCTCCTACTTCACAACTTGGGGCAAATATTGGGGAAATCTTTATAGAAAACTCAATATCATAGTTTTTTTATTCTCCCGACCCTGGATTACATGTCTGAAGCCGAACATGCTTACCACTAGACTAATGAGGCAGTTATAACTATATAAATTCTATCAAATTAGTAATCTTATCTTCTTTAGTTTACCCCACGCGGAGAACTATTTTGATTTCAAAAGTACGAAACGTATAAATGGGATCTTCAAACATAATCGAAAGCCAGTAGACTAGAGTTTACTTTATTTTGTAGTTCTTTCACAAGTGGTTGTTGGATATCTTAGTTCGTTCACGTCCAAACTTCGCCGACTATTAGTATATGCGATATACAATTACATTGCAGAGAGGTTTCTTGCAAACTTTCATTACTAAAATGTACGCGAGAGCCACAAGCTAACTTCGTACGAACCCGATATCAAAACTTTATAAGGAAAGCTCTGTGGCTTCACTTTATAATACAAATCATAGATAGAAGATATTTTATTAAGATAACATACAATCCCTACGTTTCATAAGTCATTGCAGTTTTTGAAGTGAAACTTCTTTAGGCGCATGAGGGTAAATTTTTTACGGACGAAACGCTGGATTAGCGTCACGATGTGCAGCGTTTTAATGCGAATTCGTTTGAAAGTTAGGTTAGTATTAATATTTACAAATAACATGTGCCTTTTTAATTTGACGCTCGCTTTTAAAAATTAAATGGACTATTTTTCATAAAATATATTTCACAAATTCTCTTTTCCAAATTTTTAATTCAAATACAAAATGTAATTAATAATTTCTAATATTGACAAAAAAACAACGACGAATTGTTGAGACTTAAATAAATTATTTGTATTAATTTTCGATATTTTATTGACAATTAAATTCATGAAATTCCTAACGTACCTCCCTTCTCCCCTCCCTCTAAGTCTAAAGTTTTAGATTTGTATAATTATATTTGCCAAAGTAGTTTCACTTCTGACTCTTTTTAACGTTATTTACACGCTTAAAACTATAGAAATACTATTCGCCGGATAAAATTATGCCACAGAACTATATTATATTTAGTTATATTTTATATCTATAAATAACCTTTTTACAGTTAGAAATTGCCAACAACATTAGACTTTGAAACCAAAAATAACAAAAAAATTCTTTAAATTTCTATCCCTAACATGTCTCGATGGTTCCTTGAAAAGTTCATTGTTAACTTTTAAGTTTCAGAATTTAAGTTATCTGTAAATACGACTGAAAACTGATAAACTAACAAGAAATGCCTTTAAGTGTAATAAATTCATAAGAACTTGGCGCATTCTCGTGTAAGTGAATTTGTTTCTAATGAGAAATAAATACCTCAAACCAATAAAATGTTTATCTAACAACAAATGTTTTACGCAATATGAGTAATTAATTCTAAGCTTTTTTTCGGAATATGTTGTATTGTTCATTCTAAAAAATAGACTATAAAGAAGAAGCGGGTGCGGAAGCTATGCTAAACATCTGAAGAGTCCATGTACTTCACAAAATCATGAGAAACTTACTATTAAGAATGCCGTGACGTTGATTTTCAGCAAAGAGTGAATTACAGATTAATTTGAAATTCTGCACACCCTTTCAAGGACTAATGATAATACAGTCTTTTAAAAAGTTTGACCAATCACCTTTACCAGGACCTACATGATGTCCTGTTATGCTGCATACGAGGAAATGCACTTCCTATTTCTTTCTTTAGCTATTATACCTTTAAGTTTAGTTTTGTTAATGAGTTTATTTTTAGTTGTTAAAACTGTTACATATTTATAAGAGATATCCAGGTTGACATTGACTTATTACGATATCTCTGGAATCATAAGGCGTAGAGATTTGAAATTTAGTAGGAATATTCCTTTTGCCGAGTAGTGGTCAGCTAAGATCGAATTTAACGAAATTCCACCGGCAAGGGGGGTTGCGGGAGTGTTAATTAAAAAAAAAAAAAATTTCATATTTAAAAAAGTGAAACTTCACATTTAGAAACTATAATGCTACCCAAAAAACAATCCACGCAGACGAAATCGCGGGTTCAGCTAGTATATTTGTAAGAGATATCCAGGTATCTATTGGCTCATCACGATATCTCTGGAACCATAAGACGTAGACTTAAAATTTGGTAGGAATATTCCTTTTGCCGAGTAGAGGTCAGCTAAGAACGAAACTCCACCCGAAAGGGGGATTACGGGGGTGTTAATAAAAAATATTCAAATTTTCACATTAATAACAATTCATACATCCCATTTACAACCTATATCTTATAACTCCTATGGCATCTAAAACATGGTCAGAATTTTTCTATACATAATGGAAACTATCAAATGTGAATTTTAGGAAATCCCACCCTCAAAGGGCAGTGCGGGTATGTTTCTTATTTGTAAAACAATTTGCCTAAATTAATGAAAATGCTACCAAAAACATTCCACGCAGTCGAAGTCGCGGGTTCAGCTAGTAATAAATATACTGTCATGATCGTCTTTTACGACAAAATATTTTGTATTTACTAAGAAAAATACGTTCCGATAACGTGCAGACAGAGAACTACTTTTTGATGCATACTATTCATAACAACTTATAGAAATAGCAGCTGTTTTGTTTATACGGTTATTTATTAATTATCACTGAATCATATTTCTCAGAATATCAGTAATACGCAAAATAAAACAGATATTTATGATGAAAGATTGCAACCATATTAAATGAAGATGAATTAATTATTAACGTAAATTTTTGGGTAAGATTTGTAAAACACAGATTTAATTTTCACAAAATTGTTCCAGCCGTATAAGATATGCTTAAATAAAGAGCTTTTTTTTTTTTTTTTTTTGTTGACAGATTAGCGCTTGACTGTGATCTCACCTGATGGTAAGTGATGATACAGTCTAAGATGGAAGCGCGCTAATCTGCTAAGAGGCGATATACCCCTTACACGGTTTCTACACAGCATCGTACCGGAACACAAATTTCTTTGTTTGGCGGTACGTTTTTGCTGGTAGGGTGGTAACTAGCCACGGCCGAAGCCTCCCACCAGTCCAGACTCAGACAAATTAGAAAATACAATTTCCTAAATTCGTCCTACCGGGGATCGAACCCGGGACCTCCGCTAGCAAAGCGAATACTCGCACCACTGCGCCAGCGAGGCCGTC